>PISW01000789.1:0-161786 GCA_004023785.1 Mungos mungo
CATGCATCCCCTACGTTTTCTGTTGGGTTCCTGCCCACGATTTAAGTTTTTCCTCAATCCTCATTTCCATTCTGAACTTCTTTACCCCTTACAGACTTTGCACAGCTTCCTGATACCTTAAACGATTACTCTGAGTTTCTGGTATACTCACATAACTTGGCAATATTTTCTCAGCTGAAATGAAACCGGAAATCAATGTCCAAAAAAAGCTTCTTGGAAAATAGAAACTGGTAGGTTGGGAGATTCAAATGACCCACCTACCTTGCAGTGGGGCTGACCCCATTTAAAGAGATTCCCATAGATAGATAGATATAGATAGATAGATAGAGATAGATAGATAGATAGATAGATAGATAGATAGATAGATATGGCTTCATAATTTTTCAAATGTACCATTCTTTCTCTTCTCTGTGCCTTCTCATGAGCTATTTCCTCTGCCAAAGCTTTTCTTCTTTTCACATGCTGGCTTCTCATTGTTGTTGTTTTGTTTTGTTTTGTTTTGTTTTTTTTGACTGAGTTTTTCATTCCATTCAAACTTAAATTTTGATGGAATTTTCTCTTGAGAATTTTACCTTATGTCTTAGGGTTAGATTTCCCTTCTACAAAGTTGAGACCACTACACAGAAATTAATTAAATGTATTTCTCCTTTTTTGAGTGAGTTTTTTACTATCTTAAAAGCACTATGAAGGAAGGAAGAAACTTCATATAAACACATTTCTGCAGCAATATCAACAATAACATCTTGATTCCCTGAGGTTAGTATACACATCTGTGAATTAAAAATTTGTTCTGAACTGGATTCATACTTTAATTACGGTCTGAGCTAGAGAAAGTCACCCACTTGTACACCCAGCCCCAGACCCCTCTGCCAGAGAGAACTTTAACTTTCCATGGCCACAGGATACATCATGGAAAGACCCCACAGGACTTGCATACTACTTAAACTCTAGGACTTAACTGTGAATTTGACTTTGATGTTTATACCAGTGATCTTCCATGAAAATAACTGATAGGTTTATCATAGTAGAGATGGCCAAGGACATCTACATGTAATAAGGTGGTTGCAAAGTATAGATTTGAGCAATTCAGTGGCAAACATAGTGGTGAGAAAAGAAAAAAAAAACTCCCCAAAAGAGAATTTAGGAATCTTTTGAGTCAGAAATAAGGCCCTAATTGTCCTTCCAAGATGGAATGAGCTGAAGAGGGCTGCCTTAAGCTGAGAGCCTGGAATATGCCCGTTTACTCACCAGATGTAGCCTTCAGGTGAGGGCAGCATCCAAGTCTCTGATGCCATGAGAATGCCTCAGGTCCTACTGGGCACATATTTACCCTACAAGGGTATGGCTTGCTAAATCTCCTTGGGTGTTCTCAGTCATCATGACCACTTAAGGAGAAAATCTTGCCACCTAGATGACTATTATTCATTTGACCACCCATACGAAGAGTTTTTAAAGGGCCTTGTCATTTACTCCGGAACAGGGACCATCAAGAGGTCAATGCAAAGAGCTAAAAGAGTCAGGGTTCAGCCAGCCCCCATGTAATGAACAGCCACTTTTGCCTGTGTTGGGACCAGCTACTTCTTCTGCTCCAGGGTATGCAGGTGGGATGAGAGCCAGGAAATGACTCCTTTCCCCATGCCAGTGGTCTGTCCAGGCAGAAGAGGGAGCCCAGGGCCTCTGGCTTTGACAGGACCATCAGTGAGTCTGATCTGCTTTTTGGTTCCTAGATTGTACTCTGCTCTCTTGAACTAATAGCACTAATAAGCTTCATTGGTTTTCTTTAACAGTCCTGAGGCCAATTAAATATTCCTTTTGATTTCCCTAAATTTGCCTAGGACCTATTCAAAGCCCAAAGTTAAATCCATTAGCCATAGTCTTACTAGTCCCTAACAGTACAGTCCACAGACTCGTTTTAAACTGCAACCTGGGATTACTTTCTGTTTTTGTATAGATCTAGGCCATTTTTGACATGAGACAGAATTTAATGGCTTCCCAAATCAAATATTCTGGGATTGATTCCTAGATGTGAAACCTCCTGGCTATGACACTTGGTGAATATTTCTAGACTCTCTATGCCCCTGTTTCACCACCCAGTAAAGTGGAGATAACAGGAGGAATTGCACAATGGGGTGGTTATGATCTTGAAATGAGATTCTAAACAGCAAGTGTTTAGCACAAGACTTAAATTGTGAGCCCTCAAGGTATATTGGTCAATACCCTGCTCCTTGTCAGAAAATAATCCAGAAGGGGGTTTTGTCGAGGCCACAATTAAGAGGGACTGCCTATAGCATGGTTGATGAGGCCAAGGAAACACTACATAAATTGTGGGCCCAGTGCAAAATGCAAATGGAGGGCCCCGTATTTGCAAGGCATCTGCATGGCGGCCCTGTGAGACAGCCGGGGTGGATGAAATTACACAAGTGGAAAATAGAGTTAAAACCCGTTGTATACTCAGATCTATAGCATGAGTTTGATTACAATAAGTATCCTTAGCTTTCGTTTTTTTGCACTACATTCTTGCCTCTTCATCTGTGGTTCTTTTTCTTTTATCCATATTTTAATGGTTACTAATATGTCTATGGATTTATGACTGGGTACAATCTCCTTGACTTCTGAGACAAAGTAAGATAATAAATAAAACAGAAGTTTAGGGGAAAAAAGAATAGTTGTTGAATGATAAAAATAAAGGACTAGATTTGGCACAAGACAGGAAGAAACAAGTTTCATAAAGAAGATACCATGGTCCTGTGTAAGAATGCACTGAGAGGAAAGCATAGGGTTTTATCTTAGGAATCATATGTGACTAGGGAGAGCAGCCTTACGGCACTGGGCAGGAACAAATCACAGCAATGAGGCAGAGTAAACCTACTCTGGGACAAAAAACTTGCAAGTGTGACTTTGTACGGACCACTCTGTGTCACTGAGTTAAAGTTTTCTAAATTTGTCCAGGCTAGAAGTGTATTTGATCCTGAGCTGTGGGCATAGCTGAGCCTGTGGGCAAGGGTCAAGTTATAAAAGCAGAAAAACCTGAAGCTAAAGCCAAAGAATTTCATTTGTGGCCTTGATCTCCTTGGGGAACCGTTTTGCTTTCTATCTGTAGCATACTATTACCTTCACTCCTGAGAGCTATCTTGATACACAATGTAAATGTAACACATCTATTGAAAATATGACTCAAAGAACTCGTCCTCTTGATGTAGACTTGGCTATGTGACCTCAAAGTCCCATCAGTGTCTTTAAATGGAGTGATTTTCTGGCAAGTTGCCATTTCCAGTTCATTTAAAATATTCATTTTCTTTATTGAGGTTCTTGTTCTTGTCTAATGATGACTTTAATGACTTGACCTCTGTCATGAATCTGGCTCGGATAATCACTCCACAGAAATACATGATTGTTTTTCTTTCTTCATTAAGCACACATGTCTGTAAATTATGGATATGTTATTTCAATTGGAGAAAATGTAAGTATATTCAACCAAATGTAATGTATATTCAACCAAATATATTTCTATACGTTAGATTTTTGGTAGCAAAATAATCCAATAGTAAGTTGTATGATGACGGTGTCTTAATTTTTGTTCCTTGAAAAGTCATTCCTAAAACAAGTGATTTTGTGCTGAGAGTTTATTTGGACAGTAATCCAGAAGCATGGTGAGAGAGTAGGAAAGTAGGATGGATAAGGGAGGTTAACCAATAAAGGATACATAACCTCTGCAGGTAACTAGAGCTCAATGTCAATGAGAAACTATTGAAAACACCTCAGAATGGTGCCCTTGAGGGAATAGTAAGGTGAGTTGGTTATTCACCAGCTTTCCGCCTCTTTGGCTGATGGTTGCTACTGCAATTATTATGCCCTTGACACTTCCAAACCTGCTGTTCAGGCAGGTTACCTTCCTCATGTAGCCAGAGAAAGTCATCAAATGGAGAAATACAGATGCAACATGTACAAAGCCATTGATATATAGGGAGACTCCACCAAAGTGGCAGTTGTCCTCTGGGTGGACTGAGGGAATTTGAGTGAAGTACTGAATTCATCACCTACAGTCTACACCTTGCAACATTTACACTTCATAACCAACATTAATCCACTCTGTCCTTCATAAATTCTTCACCAGTTGGTCATGTGCCCTAAGAAAATAAGATCTGCCATAGAAGGGTTAGTCAACTACAGTTTAAACTGACACAGTTAACATTAAGAACATAATGGATATTCATTATCTTTTTTTTACTACTTCTTTTGACCCCTTTATATTTTCCCAGCACTTCTGTTAGTTTGGTCTAGATAGCTTGCCTAGTGAGGCAGAATAGATCTTTGACATAGGGTTCAATAGAAATGACTGAGTTCTCAGTTACCATGCCCTTGCCAGGTCCTTGTTACTGTAATTTCCTTTTCACTGTTATCCCTGGAAAGAGAAATAGTACCAGATACTTAAGTAAATGTCTTGTGCTACAGACATACTTCTGTATCCCCATTATGTAGTATCCTTGCTCATTCCCCATAATAATCAATGCCAATAATTACAAGTATGATAGTAACTCCTATCTAAACCTCTTGCCTAAAACTCCAGTTTATCAACATGAGAAAGACCCAATGACCAGGGAGCAGCCAGGCACTGCTATATGTTAAGTGGAAATTCTTCTGTGTTCCCTGAAAGATGCACTATATTCTCCTAGGGATCAGGGCCTCAAATCAAATTGTGCCTCCAGTTGGGGAATGAAACACACTACCCAAGTGATTCACTGGTGGTGATGCTGAGATGGGCTGTTCCTTCTTCTATTTTTTGATTCCCAGAAACTTGTATTTTAGATATTGGAGATAGAGAACAACATAATGACTATTGATTAAATGCACATACTTTATTGCAAAGGAAACCACATAAACTCTAAAGAGGCTCTTCTCCAAGTCCTGCCTTTAAAAGGCCATTGCAACTTTCTATTAGTCTGGCAGCTTCTGTGTGATAATGTAGCACAGCCAATGGACTCTCTGGTCATGTGCTTATTGTTGCATCCTTTGCCCTCAAGTGAGTCCCTTAATCTAAGGCTGTGTATTAAAGAATCTTGTGTGGGAGAACCAGAAACTGTGAATCTGCAGAATATAGGCATGATGTGGCGTTAGGAAAGGCAAACATGCGCCAGTATCAAGTTAAGGAAGGATGAACTACTATGCCCTTCATGGCAGAACAGGTGTGATGTAATCATCCGTACATAACACACCTATGTGTTGTCTTAAGAGATGGTAACATACTGAAGTATCAGGGATATCTTTAGCTATGGAGAGGTTGGGTACTCAGTACTAGAAGTAAATAAATCAGCCTTGGTAATATGGGGCTCACACTGTGGACCCCAAACATAGCCTCCACTCCATCATGACTAATTCATTTATGTCCTATTGTGAAAACACTGGGATAAACCATTGTGTCTATCAGGTTTTCAGTTTTTTCACCACTAGACATTGACATGAATTACAAGTACTGACACCCTTGTGACCGATCTCAATGAACATTTATATGTGTCTTCTCCAGACCTCCCTCATTCTTCTTCTAGACCCCTAAACTTCCAGCTAAGCATTGACAACTATCCACAAAACATCATGTATATCTTATTCTCCTAATAAGGGAACTGTTCAAATCTCTAGCTAGTCAGAGGATTTCTCTTCACCTCTTATTTCAGAGGCAGCCTTACCCAGCAGTAAATTTTCAGCTCACAGCTACCTATTGAGATGGCAAAAAAAAAAAAAAAAAAAAAAAAAAAAAAAAAAAAAAAAAAAAAAAAAAAAAAAAAAAAAAAAAAAAAAAAAAAAAAAAAAAAAAAAAAAAAAAAAAAAAAAAAAAAGAAAGAAAGAAAGGAAGGAAGAAAGAAAAGAAAAGAAAGAAAAGCAAAAGAGCCCCGAGTTTTTCCTCCTATGGCAGCTATACACAGGGAGGTTGAACTAGAGATCATGATACAAGATATTTAGATGCCATGGTGTTTGGATAACCTGTGTGTGTGACTTAATTATGCCCCCTGGAACTTCTCAGGCCTTAGTCTCTTCCAGAGTCCAGCAGCACACCAGAAACTACTTTTGAAAAGTACATAATTCTCTGCTGCACAAGTCATGACTTTCCTTGAGAACTCTAGAGGAAATTTTCCTATTGTGGTTTTCCAAAGATTCCACAGAGCATTTATATCTATAGCAGATAAAAGATCATATGGCATGAAAGGTAAGGTAATTTTCCTGAATCATCTGGAGTGCCCTCTCTTGCTCCTTGCCCCATTCAAAATGGGTATCTTTCCAAGACAGTGGATAAATGAATTGTGGTCAATTAATAAATGGGTTATAGACATTTTCATGAACCTATTCTCAGAGCTTACTTTCTAGGGACACTTTTAATACCAAATCTCCTACTTTGGTTTCCCCCCAAAATAGGTCTACTGTATGAGGAGAAATTAAGACTCTGTGTAGTTTTTGTATGTTGTAATATTTCTGCAAATAAATCTTTCTTACGAACCCTCTCCCATCAAAGATATAATACTAGTAAATTAAATGAAGATTTGATGAGGACAAGTGTCTTGCCTCCATTTAGTCTTTGAGCTGGTTTATTTAGGGTGGGGATTACAGGAATTACATCAAAAGAGTAAGGGTATTACTAGCCATAGAAGAAAAACCAGTGAATAGAGCATTAATGTTGGGGGCAAATGAGGCTCAACCACATTAAAGACCTTCTGAGAGATCACATAGAACACATCTCAACAGTGTTATTCTGAGGTCCAAAAACTAGTGTATTATCCACTAAATCCCTACTTTGAGGCATCAGCTTTTTGGCATTTCCACTCTGTCTTGGACATAAATTGATCATGCTCCTACAATCAGAGAAAGGCCTGTGATAGAGAGATATTTTCATGAGATTGGAAGCTGTTATCATGTATAGTAACTGTCCTCAAAGTTGAAGATAAATTACAGTGTGGCCAACCTACTAGAGGCAGGAACTGGTTGCCATAGATTAATAGCTGGAGTATTAAATGTATATTTTGGTGTACATAGTTTATATTTCTTCTTCTGTCAGATTAAGTATCTGATATTATTATAAATGATGACTATAGAATTTATAATAATATGGTATAAATATGAGGAGAATAGTAAACCAAGGTGGAACATCCAGTGACTGGAACTCTGTGGATCCAGGGCAGGGAGAAGAAGCACTACCAGAGGGGATAGAGCTGTATGAGGAGAGAGAGAGTTCTATAGCTCTGTGGCTCAGCAATGGTGACCCAGACTCCCCACTCAGTCTGTGAGACCAGACATGTTGAAAACTTAGAGAAAACAGTCTTTGTTTACTCCTAAAGTCAATGATTAGAAATAAATTTTTCTTCAGCATTTGATTCTGGGTTAATGATTTGAGGTAAAACAGTTTTTAGTGCATTCCACCGGACTTTTCATTACCACCCTCCTCCCTCTCACACACAGACTAAAATCAGTTTCAATTATTCAATGCAGTGTTCTTTGATCGCTGAATAACAATATGATATTTATAAAAATTTAAAACATTTGAAGTTCTTATGTCCTTACAGATATTTTGCCTATCTAGAAAGAAAGGGAACATGGGAATTGATCCCTGGGTAGCCTATTAGACCCTTACTTTGTGGTGGTAATTACCTGTAGTCCCTAATACAATCTGAAGCTATGGAGGACTATTTGTCTTTATAAATGGACCAAACTATTCATTAGTTATTGAGACAGATAAATAAAGAAAATGAAATTCTAATTGTTTGAGTCTATTACTTTTTAGATATTCTTAACAAGAAAAGGTTGAAATGGAATTTGTATTTAACATGTAAATATCAGACCAAGGGATAAATTTTCATGATTATCACTTTTTATGCTACCCCATTCCACCTATATCCACAATAATCGAGGTGATGTTTCTCTCTCTCTCTCTCATCTCTCCATCTTCGCTTATCTCTTTCTCTCTCTATACTTTGCCATGTTCCCTTGTGACTTCTACTTTAGACCTATGATTTCCATGACTTCTTCTAGTGCCTAATAACAAAATGTAGTCCTGCTAAAGTGTATAGTTACATGATAAAATGTGTAGTTCCATGATATTTTTGATACTTTAACTCTCATTTATATAGTTCTAAATATGGCAGTAAAAGTTTTTAAGTTTATTTACTTATTTTGAGAAAAAGAGAGAGAAAGAGAATATGAGTATGTGGGGGGGGGGGCGGTTGCAAAGAAAGAGGGAAAGAAAGAAAATCCCAAGCAGGCTCTGAGTTGTCAGCACATGGAGTCCCATGCAGGGCCCAATCTCATGAAACATGAGATCATGAACCTGAGCTGAAACCAAGAGTCAGATGCTTAACCAACTGAGCCACCCAAGTGCCCCTGGCTATACATCTTTTATCATCAGAAAGCACTATTTTAATCATTTTTGCTATGTGTGCTTATACATTTAGGTGATTTAATGATATGCAGAGTAAACTTGTCCTAATATATATGCTTTTCTGAAGTTTTCAAATGTAATTATAAAAAATAGAATAAATTGTTTTTTCATCTCTGGTAATTACAATATGCAGCTGTATTTTTATAATCTTTGTGATTCTAAAGCATATTATCTCTTTACTGTGGAATACATTGGTTGTTATTAATTATTCCATACTAAATAATAAGAGGTTTTAGAAATTGACATCAACACACCAATTAATGAACAACTCAACATTCTAAGAAAGCTATCTTAAGTTTTTTATTGCCAAGTACAGCTAATTAACTTCTAAACTATATTCTAGGATATAACAGATGATATCTCTTCATAAATTCTTAAAAATCTTAGTGTTTATATGATAAGAAAATGGAAGAAAACATTCCTTTCCCCAAGTAATTATTTTCATAATTTTTTATTTTCTTAGCTTTATTGCATAGTGTTTATGGGAACACTTTTTGCCTTATCCCAAATTTGCTTAGAAAATTTTTATGTTTATCATATTCTACCCATTCTCAATCTATCAAAATTTTCACATTCTTTTGAGGGCTGTGATGTCAGTGACTGAATTATTCATTTCTCAATATCCAAATAAACCGGAATCTGTGAGATAGAGTAAAAAATAAACATGAAAATTGGAGTCTGAAAAAGCTAGACTGAAATCCTAAGTCTGCCATTTTTTGAGTCCTGTCATTGTAGACTTGGATAAAATGAATAAGATAATGTAAAGTGCCTGGAACTATACTTAAAATAAATCATATAGATTCCTTGACCTCATATATAAGTTTCTATCTTTTCTTCCCATAAAAGATAATAGCTTCCTTATTTCTTAACATGTTTTTTTCAAGTCTATAAAATTGAAATTGAGGAAGAGAGGAAGGGAGGGAGAATAGATAGAAAGAAAAATGATTAAGGAAAGGAGGGGAAAAAAGAAGAAATGAAGGAAAGAAGGTAACAAGGAAAAAAGATGGGGGAGATGAAGGAGACCCGAAGGAGGTGACCTGTGAAGCTGGCCCCTCTCTGCTCATCCCCGGCAGCAGAAGCTGAATGTTCTCAGTCTTACCAAGTTTGCAGAACCACCCACCTTATCGAGCCTCAGCAGGCACCAGGGGGACAACCGCACCAGGAATCACCTCTCAGGAGTCCTTTTCATCTCAATAATGCCAACATCTTTCTGTTGCTCTAGGCCTACGATAGTAACTGCTTCCTGCCTCTGCTGCCTCTGTGATGCCTTACAGCTCTTGTCTGGGCTATTTTGTTCCTTGGTTGACAACTTTGTATGTGATTAACAACTGTTTGTACAAAATTCTATCTGGTAAATTTAATTGGTACGATTTTGGTTTCCTGACTGGACTCTGATGCAGAGGCAGAAACAGAAAAGAAAAAGGATAACATTCATTTTGTGGCTAAAATATGCCAACTACATTGCTAACTATTTCAGAGGTACATCTCGTTTTAAATCACATGTGTATTGTATAAAAAAATACATCTGACAAGCACAGCAGCTCAGTAACTTACCTAAGTCACATAGCTTGTAAGTGGGAAAGCAGATTCCCACTATGAACTCTTTTTTAATAAAATGTTGATTTTAGGGTTCCCTGGTGGCTTAGTCATTAAACTTCCGACTTCAGTTCAGATCATGATCTCACATTAGTGGGTTTGAGCCCCACCGTGGGCTCTGTGCTGACAGTTCAGACTCTGCCTGCTTCAGATTCTATGTCTCCCTCTCTCTCTGCCCTTTCCTCTCCCCCCATGCTCTGTCTCTCTCTTTCTGTCTTTTAAAAATAAATGTTAAACAAATAAAATGTTGATTTTTTATTCAATATTAATTTTTATAGCTTTGATGAACATTGTCTATGAATGCTGTGTTTATTGTTTTAATTTCTATGAACACTGCCATGCAAACAATGCACAGGCAGTAAACACTTGTTGACAATCAGTATAAATTGAGTGTTATTGCTAGGCATATATTTTTAATGCTTTATATATAAAAATACATTTATTCCTCACAATAATCCTATGAGGTTGCTTTAATGAATCTTTGATTTATGTCAAGTTTTTTAGTTTTCATTTGTACATATAGCTAATTCTAGCACAATGGAAGATGTTGGCAAAACAGTGATCCAGTTCTGTAGCCTAAAATGAGAGGGATTCAGATGAGAAAATGTGAATACTTTCTCAATAAAGTTGTGGAAAACTGGTATTATTTTTAAGAAACGATATGAAATTGTGCTTAGAAAATACTTTGAAAGCAGTGGGGTCAAGAACAAAGTAGCTTTAAAGGAGTTCTTGTTTGTGATGGCTAATTTTGCATGTCAATTTGACTAGCCACAGGGTGCCACATTAGACATTACTTCTAGGTATGTCTAGCAGGTGTTTCCTGATAAGATAAGTATTTGCATTGGTGGGCTCAATGAAGTAGATTGCCCTCCTCAGTGTGGGTGGAAATAATCCAAGGTGTTAAAGGTCTCAGTAGAATAAAAGTCAGAGCACAGAGTAATTTGCCTCCTTTTTCCTGTCTCACTAATTAACTGAGACATCTCATCTCATCTTCGCCTGTCTTTGACCTGAGATTTATACCATCTGCTTCCATGGTTCTCAGGTCTTTGGGCTAAATTATATCACCAGATCTTCTGGGTCTTTAACTTGCAGACAGCAGATGGTAGGACTTCTCCAACTCGATTTTTGTAGATCCAGTTTCTCATAATCTCTTTATCTATCCGTCTATCTATCTATCCACGCATCATTTATCATTTGATTCTGTTTCTTAGCAGAACCCTGATTAATATTCTTTCTTTCTTTATTTTAAATCTATTCAGTGACTTCTTCTATGTGTCAGGTTCTAAATTCAGTCCTGTAGATCTATACTGTGGTAGATTTAACTACTGGCCCCAGGTCCTCTTTCTGTATAACTTTGTCATTTTCCATGTAATTTCACAATTCGTCTTCTAAAAGAATATACTTCCCTGTCTCCTGACTTTAGACTCTGATTTTGTTTGGCCAGTGGGATGTGAGTAGATATGATACAGCCAATGGCTTACAACATTAGGCTTGCTCTCTTTGATCAGAGGGATTTGCAGAAGAACCACCCTGCTGAGCTCAGACTATATCAGCCAAGGGATAAATGCTTGAGGCTAGTCTTGTTGATCAAAACTATTTAAATAAAAATACTTCTTAGGGTTTCTGGGTGGCCCTCTTGTCAAGCATCAGACTCTGGATTTTGGCTCATGAGATCATGAGATCAAGCCCTGGGTCAGACTCTGTGCTGGCTGTGGAGCCTGCTTAAGATTCCCTCTCACCTTCTCCCTCTGCTCCTCCCCCATGTGGTCATTCAATCTCTCTCTCTCTCAAAAACAAAAACAAAAACACTTCTTTATCAGACAAAACAGATATAGATGTATAAAATATAGTTTATGGCTTTCAGTGAATAATGTTTAAGTAGTTATAATTATATAAACATATAATACTATTTGATTATAACACTAAGGTAGGTATTTTAAAAGCACTATCAGAGCACACATGTGGCAAAACAAGCAGATTGTCTTTGGCAATGTGATTGTATACTTAGTCATATGTGTACATTTATAATCGTAAGAATGATTATTCTTAGCTGATAATATGGCATTTCAGTGCATATAGAGAAATAATATAAAAATTTAATATAATAAGAGAGAGACTTATTCAGATCTTGCTATTTGCTTACACAACATCCACTGTCTTCTCCTTCCCAAATAAAGGCATACCAAATTTATCAGGGAAGCTAAGGTGAAAGACAGCATCACTAGCCACAGTTGTGTCTTGGTCTGACCATGTAACACAGATTCTGATTAATGCAACATAAGTAGAAGTGTTGTATTCAGCTTTTAAAAACGCTCCTTAAGAAAGCTTACTCAGTTGAAAATTACCCTTTTGGCCATTTTCCCCATCCCGTCGAATTAAGGATCTAGTAGTTTAGTAGTCATCTTGGAGCATGACTTGACTTAATAGATAAGGGCACTGATGGTGACAGAATAAGGAAAAAGAAGAGTCTTGGATGCTTTCAGAAGTGGAGATTCCCATTTTGGGGGGTGAGGGGCTGTTTTATGTGTCTTTCCATTATTCCTATTTTGAGATTTTTAATATTTTCTGAAAAGCCACAGAAGCTATTCTTAAAGAATCATAATGCAGATACTTTTCCTAAAAATAAATGTAAAGATGCAAAAACAATGTTTAATTCATATTTTAACTCCCAAAAGCGTGCATAAAAGTTTTTTTCCTAGTGTTGGTAGTTGGGACCATGAACTCTCCCAGCATCTTTATCTGTACTTCTATAGCACTTCTAAATCTCCTAATGCTATGCTTCATCTGCATTCTTCTGCTAGTACTGTCAGTCAGGAAGGATCTGAAATATTCATTCATTCATACAGGGCATATTCACTATTTATAACATTTCACTATGTCACATGCTCTAAATCTATATCCCTTGGAAAAATTTGAAAACTTAAAGTAAAGAACAAATATCAAATACTATAGTTTTTTTCATATAATCAACTTGCTGATCAGAACACCACAACATCTAAGACTTTGACCTTTCAACAAATGTATCCCACCATTATTATTACTTTTCTCTCTCTAAATAAATACTATTTTATTAAAAATGAAAGTGAGATCACTGACTCAATAGATTAATTTTGATAAACGTCAAGATTGGGCCAAATCACCAACTCTACAAGATATAAAAGAAATCATACATATTCACATGAAAATAAAAACAGAAGAAATATTATCCAGATTTGGTTAAAAAGTCATCCCTTTTAGGACAAAGAAGGACAATTTCCATCATTGACTAGGACTTAAATTGTTCGTCCCATCAGGGTTCCTGTTCACCCTTATATCTTCCCTCACTGACTGTAAATATTTGTAGGTCCCATCTATGAAAAAAAGTCATTTGTCACAATTCCTGCCTTATCTATTGTCATTGAAGACATAAGGACCTCTTGTTATTTTGTTCTGTGTGACAAACTTTTTTTTTGTATCTTACAACTTACTTCCTTTTAAGATAATGTTTATTAGTTAAGTTTTGACAATTATGTTTATCATCCATTTATTTCATTTTTGTACGTCGTGTATATCACCTATAGCAACAGGACTAAACTACTGAAAACTTAACCCAGAATCTCATCCTGCCCATGGATGATTAAAATGACTTTTCAACCTCACAGAGTGTCTGCTATTAAAGTAAGCGTGCTGCTTGGTAAAGCATGGGATCCTATAAGTTGGAAAGAGCACTTGCAGGAAGATTCTAATAAAGCTAAGGACACCGAGACTCTAAATTCTGATGAGTTCTCTTTGCCAATGGAAGAGGCCTCTCTCCTTTCAGCAGAATCAGTCTCCATACCCCCAGTGAAAATATCTCCTCACCTTGTCTTAACATATTAGTGCTGCATTCCCTGAGGAAACTATAATGGATCCTCCTGAGACGGTTGCCATGCAAGACAATGCTGATTCTCCCTAGTTTTAGGCAAAGTGAAAAGTCTAACCCGAAACAAAAAGGTGATTTTTGAGTCAGTTTCCAGACCCAGAAAGCACTGAATGAAAAGAAGCTTGGGTCCTCTTGAAGAAGAACCCTGGTATACTGTCCAAAACATGTTATTCATTTTCCTCCCAACCTTCCACAAAGGAGCCCATGATATTTGTCAGATTAACTGTACACTGCAGAAAAGGAAATAAACAGACTTTGAACAACCCTGGTTCTGAACCGACACTAATACCAGAACACCCAAAATATCACTACAGTCTATATGTCAGAGTAGGACTTATGGAAGTCCAATTAACCAACGGAGTTTTGGCTTAGTTTGTCTCACAGTAGAACAAGTTCTCCTAACCAGTCCTATGACTATTTTCTCAGTCTTGAAATGTATAATTAGATTTGAGAAATAGTTTGGCTTTGTTCCCTAACCTGTGAACTGTGGGCTATTAATGTAGGTAAGCCAAGTGGAAGCCACTGGAACTGTCTATCTAGAAAATACATAAACAAAAAGCAAACCTGAAGGGATTACAGAAATAAGGGTCATCATCAGGGACTTCAGGATGCAAGAGTGGTGATTTCCACCACATCCTCATTCAAATTGCTTATTTGACCTGTGCAGAAGACACAGGAATAAGAGAAAATTACAGTAGGTTATTGTAAATTTAACCAAGCTGCAGCTCCAATTGCAGCCACTGCACAAGATACTGTTTCAATGTTTAAGCAAATTAATGCATCCCCCTATAGCCAAAAAAGAGGCACAGTACCTACTGTACTTCTTTTGATTTGGGAGGCAACATATTCCTCATTTGGGTGTATTACTTTGGCCTATTTACTGAGTTATCTGAAAAGTTGTGGATTTTGAGGGAGGTCCAAAACAAAGAGAAGCTTCTGCAACAGGTCCAGGCTACCATGCAACCTGTTCTGCTGCCTGGGCCCTGTGTTATGCCAGGTCCAATGGATCTGAATTCTCAGTGGTATATAAGGATTCTAGTTGAAGCTTTCGGGAAGTCCCCATTGGTGAATCACAGCACAGGGCCTTAGAATTCTGGAGCAAAACTCTGCCATCCTTTGTAGATAACTACTACCTTTTTTGAGAAACAGCTGTTGGTTTGCTCTTGGGCATTAGGGGAGACTAAACGTTTAACCAGGGGCTACTAAATTGCCAAGTAACTGAGTTGCCTATCATGAACCGGGTGTAATCTACCCCACCACCCCATAAAGTTAGACATACACAGCAGGACTATGGATACCACCTAAAAGTGGACAGCTAGAGCACTGAAAAACTTGTCTGAGACATTCATGAGGGACAGTGATAAACAAAAAAATCCTCCCAATGAACAGAACATTGAGTACTGCATCTAGTTGTTCTCTTTTCTTGGAATGAGAAATAGCCCAACATGTAATTGCATGTCGATCCAATGGTTGGGCTGCATGCTCAGGGACTTGGAAATAAAATGATTAGAAAATTAGAGGCAAGTAAATGTAGAAAAGAGGTACATGGATAAGTTTCTGTGAGGTTAAATGGTTAAACCAATCTGTGGATTCTAGTCAATATTTCCCCCATCCATTCCTGTCATTATCTAATGGGCTCATGAACAAAGCAGCCATTGTGAAGGAATGGAGGTTATGCATGTGCTCAGAAATATGGACTTACACTCACCAAAGCCAAAGTGGGCTTGGCCACCATTGGGTGCCCAGTTTGCCAGAAGAATCTCTGATATGCACTATTTCTAGGGGTAGTCAGCCAGATACCTGGTGACAGATTGATTACATTTAGCAGCTTCTATCTAGGAAGAGACAATGTTTTATTCTTATTGGAATAGACACTTTGGATACAGATTTGCCTTTTCTGAAAGCAATGCTTCTTCCTGAACCACCATTTGTGGACTTTCAAAATGCTTTATCCACTTTCCTGATATTCCATTCAGCATTGCTTCTGATTAAGAAACTCATGGCAGAAGTATATCTATCAATAAGTCATGCTCATGAATACATTGGTCTACCTTATGTTTCTAACTGGGGTGATTGACTACCAAGGAATAATTGGACAATTAATCGACAGTGGAAGTAAGG
This sequence comes from Mungos mungo, assembly GCA_004023785.1. NCBI lineage: Eukaryota > Metazoa > Chordata > Mammalia > Carnivora > Herpestidae > Mungos > Mungos mungo. The sequence goes on from PISW01000789.1 coordinate 16,038, forward strand.
AAGAGTTAGGAATATACTATACTGCATATTCTTGAATACATGGAACACTTTAGAGTCTCATAATATGTGGGCTTCTGGGTGGCTCAGTTGGTTGAATGTCCGACTTCGGCTCAGGTCATAATCTCATGGTTCATGGGTTCCAGGCCCACATCGGGCTCTCTGCTGAACACTTGTTCAGACCCTGGAGACTGCTTCACATTCTGTGTCTCCTCTCTTTCTGCTTCTCCTTTCTGCCTCTCCATGCTCTGTCTCACTCTGTCTCTCAAGAACAAATAAATGTAAAAAACTTTTTTAAATATAGTGTCTCATAATATTAACATATCTTGTAATTAACAATCAATGGGAAATGGAAAACCACAGCAACCCAACCCAGACAGCACTACTAATCACTCTGACTCATCCAGAATTCAGGAATGGGGTTTGGGTCACCTGCCAGGTGAAAATTCACCACAGCTACAGAAATAAAGACCATAAGTGTCATGAGTATTTCCTCTCTATTTTGTTATGAATGTGTGTGTGTGTGTGTGTGTGTGTGTGCACGTGCGTGTGAGTGCGCATAAGTGTTTAGAAAATATCTTTGTTTTCTTTCTTTTCTTCTCTTATTACATAATGTAAGGTGTAGTGACTTTATGTCATCGTACTTAAGTACTGCCAATTTTACATCAAGTTATAAGATATTAAGATGAATAAACCTCACCCAAGTATTTTACTTCCTTTTCTGGGGAAGGAGTTCATTTTTGGTTGTATGCAGGATCTCTGTGTTATGTAATGTAGAACAATGATTTTGTCATTGTCTTTCTTCAGAGATTAAGTATGGTTTAAGGAGATGCATAAGGGTACCACATTAAGAATGGGTACTTAGGGGTGCCTGGGTGGCTCAGTCAATTAAGCATCTGGCTTCGGCTCAGGTCATGATCTCACGGTTCATGGGTTCAAGCCCCACGTCGGGCTCTGTGCTGACAGCTAGCTCAGAGCCTGGACCCTGTCTTCAGATTCTGTGTCTTCCTCCCTCTCTGACCCTCCCTGCTCATGCTGTCTCTCTGTGTCTCTCTCTGTCTCTCAAAAATAAATAAAAAACATTAAAAAAAAAGAATGTGTACTTATGATGGTTAGTTTTGAATCAATTTGATTGGGCCATGGAATGTCCAGACATTTAGTCACACATTATTCTAGGTATATCTGTGAAGGTGTTTTTAGGTGAGTTTAATATTCCACTTAGCAGACGAGTGAAACAATTACCCTCCTCATGTGATAGGGCATTATCCAGTCTTATAAAATGCCTGAAGAAAAACAAATAAGATTCGGTTTCCAGAGAGGAAAGGGATTTCCTCTTGACTGACTGCCTTCAAGCAGAGACATTATTTTCTTCTCCTGCCTTTGGACTCAGACTGAAACATTAGCTGTTCCTGAGCCACCAGCCTTTGGGCTACCAATACATTATTGGTTCTCTTGGGTTTTCAGCTTGCTGACTATAGATCGTGGGACTTGTCAGCTTCACAATCACCTGAGCAAATTCCTTATAATTAATCTCTTGATTATATCTATATCTACATCTATCTCTTATTTGTTCTATTTCTCTGGAGAACTGTAATACAGAAGAAGGTAACAATTAACATTTTTCTCAAAATCATTCCAGTGTGTTCATCACTGTTTGTAAACTTTTCTTCTTTACTTTTAGTGGGAGCTGCATGAGTCAATCAAGTCGAATATAGTGAGATATTGATATGGATTCAGGGGTCATCCCAGTGTAAGTCAAAAGATTTAACTGATTTATATAAATGTGTCAAAAATGCAATCGTTGGGGCGCCTGGGTAGCTCAGTTGGTTGATCCTTCGGCTCAGGTCATGATCTCACGGTTAGTGGGTTCGAGCCCTGCATCAGGCTCTGTGATAGTTCAGAGCCTGGAGCCTGTCTTCAGATTCTGTGTCTCCCTCTCTCTGACCCTTGCCTGCTCAAGCCGTCTCTCTCTCTCTCTCTCTCTCTCTCTCTCTCTCTCAAAAATGAATAAAACATTAAAGAATTTTTTTAAAAAAACATTTGTTTATAAAACTATAGAAGTTTCAGATGCTCTTCATGAAAAGCCCTAGTAAATTTTGCAAATGCAGTGAATTACTTTCTCTCGTCAACAATGTTAATTGTGGCAAATGACTACCAGAATAAGTCCCTAAGTCTCTTTGGCCTCGGAAATCTTTCAATCTTATAGGGATTGACTGAGCAGGAACTGAGGCCATGCTGAAACCTGTAAGTATAAATGTGGTGTCAGGGTAGCCTCAGAGCCCGGCTGTCTCAAATACACCTAGTGCTCGCCAGCTGCCACTGCCTTATGTCTTTTTCTCTGAACAATACACAGTAATACTCAGTCACTTTATTGTCCTGGTCTATATTTTAAGTAACTCTTAGAAAGAACTCATTTGGTCTTTTGTTAAAGACTAAGTGCTCCTTTGATTGGTATTATATAACTACCTATGGGAATGGAGCATTATCTCTTGTATTGTGAAGCTATGCCATCCTTCACCCTATTAGCTGTTGTAAAAGTCTGATGAAATCCTGAGTTTATATTCACACACACACACAAAGTCTCTTAGCTTTAAGATTACTTTCTATACATTTCTTAGGTGATGTATAGGCTTAAATGACTCAATTTCCTATTCATCACATTTTTAAGCACTGAAAATGTAATCCAGTTGGCTGGTATTGGAAACAAGTGGGAGCAATTTTAAGAAGACATTTTTTCCCCTTTTACATCAAATTATGTGATTATATCAAAGTACTTTAAAAAGAAAGTTAAGACTGGAAGTGAAAAGTTGCTTTCCTTCCTACATTCTTCCATGACCACTTTCATTTAGAACTCCAAGAAAGTGAAATTTCTTATGGATATGACTTTGTAGGAATATGCCTATTGTTTGAAATTTTAAGGGGTAAAACTGTTACTAAAATGTGTATTTTGATTGCACTTTCATAAATTCATTTACCTTTGAGGTACTATAATGAGCAAACCTATTTTTAAGGGGAATTTTATGGTAAACCTGTGACAAAGTGAATTTAATGCATAATTTGTTGTATGCATTCCAGCAGACCAAATATTTTTAATTAGTATGATAAAACTTGACAATGACCTTGAAGTGCTATTAGGATTTTATAGTGTTTATTTTCAACAGATATTCTTCATCCAGCCCTGATATATTTAGAAGGCAGGAATCATGTCATCCTACTTGGGAGACAATAGTAGACATGACACTACACTGCACTTAGCTCTCAGGAATGTTATTTGATGGTGGCAATTCAAATTACCACGGCAATGAAAATTGTCATATAAAAGGGGTAGATGTTCCAAGATCAGCTGATAAAGTACTGCCTGTCAGCATTCACTCAAATCATATATTGTTAACTTTATTAATAGAACTTTTTAAGCCTTTTCACTATTGACCCGTGGCAGTGGCAATCACTGTTTTCTATCTTTTTATTAGAGAGTGTTCTCTGCACTCAAACAAACAGTGGTACAAGTAGTTGTGGATCAAAATGACTAAAGGGGAATAACCTTGTGTTTTAAATTAGTTTGACCTTTCAAAAATATTTTTAAATACCCAGCTTACGGAGGATTTGACCTTTGTCATTATCCAAGAACTTTGTGTTATTTGAAGATTTGGCTCATTAATAAAATTAATGGTATGTTATGCAGTGAGGGAAAATAATAATTTTATTTGGTTTACATTAGGTGGATTAGGCCTAACTGTACATTCTTTGTATATCACACATACACAGATGTTTTCTAAAATGAATTGCAAATGCATGCATAATTTCCAGGCAATAAACCTGCACATTTTAATGGTAAAACAATATTAATGTATTAGTTTCTTGTGCCAAGGATAAGGAGCCAAAAATAACATTTAAAAAAAAATCATTTCTAGAATGGTAATTAATATATGCCTACATTTACTCAATTGTTATCTAAAACAAGATTGGTTCAAGATCTATTAGTTTCCAGAGCCATTGCATATTTTTTTTCTTAAGTAATGAAGTATTCACAAAATATCCATTTGGTTTTTGGAACAGCCACACACAAACACAAAATTTGACTAAGCTAATGACTCTAATCAGTTCTCAAGAGCATATTATAGATTACAGAACTCTTGTGTTGATCTGTCTTAAACAGCAATTCTCTTTAAAAAGAATAACATATGTTCTTTTCAATACTGTATGGCAGGAGGGAGAGTCAGGATTTAATGGACACATCAACAAAGGATTTTGTTTTTGAATCAAAGAGAAAAGCTGTACCATTAATGAAAATTATAGAAGTGTTGACTGATTTGGTTTTGTTGTAGACAAATTGTAGAGTAACAGAAAGTTTCATATGAAAAAAATCAGACTTAAGATGGTGCTTGCTCTCCATCATACCATAAGATTACAAATGATTGTTCTTTGAGAGCAGACAGCAATCATTCACTGAAAAATTATGTGACTGTTGTGAATGATTCTCAATTGTACTTTTCAACTTAAGACCTAAGAATGAAAATGTTTCCTAGGATTAACAAACCTTGCTAAGGTGAACTTTACAAAGTGGATGGTAAAAGAGCAGATGAATTCTCTCCCTGAAGACATCTCACACTAAAAATAAAAGGTCTTATGAATTTAAAGTGTTTATGAATTTAAACGTTTATTAAGAATTTAAAATGTCTAATTTAAATTAAACTTTACATTGATATTTACTATTTTGGTTCAGTTTCTTATAAAAAACACATATATAATATACTTATGTATGCATATATAATATAATAATATATATGTGTATATATATGTATATATACACACACACATATATTTGAGTTTTTTCCTTAAGTGTGATAATTTGCCTAAAATTTCAGATTTTACACATGTAAATAACGTGAGTAGAACCAGGGGTTTAAAAATGAACATTCTTAATTCTAATTGTTTCCAGTGAGACCCGAGCCACCTCATATTGAGCAAGGCAATTAGGCTGCTACTCAGTACTCTATGTATCTTTTATTGTGATCCTGATAGAGCTAATTTAGTGTTGACGGTCCTAAAAGAATTCGTATTTTAGCTAGTTCTTCTAATCTCCTGATATCTTATTAGTGAGCTTTCTTGATTATCTAGACCCCAAATTGCATAAAGCATTCACTTCTTTCAAGAGAAACCAGTTTTTGTTCATTTTGGTTATAGTTGTATTTAGTTTTGTTTTGTTTTTGTGCATAATGATATTTTATATTCCCATGATATTCTATTATATAGTTAATTTTAATAGATTTGTAAATAAGAAGTAAATAGTACCCATCAAGAATTATTTATAATTTTTTAAATAATTTTTTGAAATAGTTTTGCTAAGTTTTTGTGCATGCTTCCTCCTCTATGGCTGATACCTCCATTAAGATATGTTAATCTATGCTGCTGAGATTGTAACAGACAATTCCAGTGCCAGTTCTGGGTGATGATCAGTAATGAAATACTTATCAAACCAATTGGAACATGTCATTATGCCAAAAATAATTAGTGGTTTTTACAACAAATTTAAGGTGGGTATCGTGTGGTCCAGGTGTCCATTGGTGGATCATAAATCAAACATCATGGATTATGTGTGATCTAAATTTTTTTTGAAATGTATTTATATCCTTTAAATGGAGTCATGATAGACACAGCTATGTAAAACACTGAAAAGGGCAAAGGATGGTAAATAACTCTTCCAGGTTGCAAATTAATAAAATAAGAATTTTAGACGTATTATAATAAACATAGTAACATTAATAATAGTGTTTGTCTTTACATGCATCAAAGAAACCTTAATCAATGGGGTAGTGTGATAATATCCTCTAGTGATAACCTCAATGTTCTGATACATCCATATGTTCTTCTAAGGAACAAGGGCACACAGTTCAAAAGAATGTTAATTTTATAGTACAAGAGTCTGGGGCTCTCATTTGCAGAACTAACTGCAGACCTGAATAAGACTGGGTTCGTGGAAGGCCAATTGCTTGATACAGAAATCGGATTCTAAACTTGGTTTTAGAATTGTCTTTAACAAATACAACAGTATTTGATGCACTAACAAAACCCTCAGTGCAATAAAGTAATAGACAAAAACACCTGTATAGTATGTATGTAAATGAGTACAGTTGTTTTTAATTCTATAATTTTTATCTTTTTAAAATATTCCACACAGCCTGGCATATCTACTGTGAATCAATGAGGCATAACTAAATTTCTAAATTTCTCAGGGAGAGAGATAGTTTGGGTAATGAACTATAAAAGTATATATAATTGAGCTATTGGCAGTATGCAATGTTTTAGCATCATGTAGAAATCTTCACTGTGCTACAGGTAAATGGGAAGATTCTTTTCAGTATATGGACAGTAAAAATTTGGCTATCCAAATGTGTAGACAATAAAACAGATAGCTTTAGTTTTCTTTACTATTTTTTGTTTGTTTTTGTGCCAAAATGCCAGGAGATAAAAGAATTAAAAAAGAAATGTGCTGAAGACAAAAAGAAGCACATGGAAATCATGAATTTGCCAACCCATTAAAAATACTGATAATAGAAGGAAGTCAATAGTTAACCAAAAACAGAAAAAGAAAAATTGCTGTCCACTTAATTCAGGAAAGCTCAGAACATTCCATAACCTATATTTGACTAGGAATGAGGGATAGTCTATCCAATTGTCCTAGGGCTTAGGAGCTCTATAAAACTTCTAGGAACCTTGAGTTCAGATTAAACACTAAAACAAAGATATTTTACTTTTCATTTAAAATGTATAATCGATCTGTTATTGGCTTCTATATATATGAAGCAGCTTGTTTACTGCATTCAAAAGAGAATAGTAATCATTTAAACCACATTGTTTTTTGGTAGATTAGTGTAGTCTCCAGTAATGAGAATGTATGTTTGTTAATCTAACAGAATTCAATGCATTGTCCTCCTCTGAAGTAACCAGTTCTCTCTAGAGAAAAAAATCTATGTGGCTTGCAAACATTAGAAAACACAGAAAAAAAAGTTTCTACTCTAAATGGAAGTTTAGGCTTTCCCAGACCTTAGCAGGGGTTTGTGGGGGGTCTGTGGGGTTTGATGGGAGTAGTGGCAAGGAAACAAAACAATTTTGTGTAAAGTCACACTGTTCCTAAAACCACTACTCCCTTGGTCTCTACAGATCACTGCATCAGTCTCCTGTCTCCTGAACAATGTACATGTCAGTATCCTTGTTTTCCTTCCCACAGATTTGGTTCTATTAGAACTACTCCAGTCTATCAGACAAATCTGCAGATGTCTGAAATTTACTACAAAGTTTAAATTCTTTCCCATGGAGTTTACATGAAGACCTCATTCAAATAGATCATTAATAAAATAAGTGCTTATATGGTGTCAAACATTCCTTGATAAATACTAAAGAGTATGGCTTCCAAGAACACACAGAGAAGCTTTAAGAAAGTAGTGGATATGGTTTCAGAATAAGTAAGAGTTAAACCATTACCTCTGATTCAACCAAAATCTTTATATATATATATAAATTTTTCCAATTTTTATGACTTTGGTAAGTCTAGACCAAGAAGAGTAATGTTGGTCTATTGTCAAACACTTTTAAAATTCCCTAAATGCATAAAATTTACTTGAAAATACACTTTCCTTCACGCACTAACTGTAACTACACATATTAAATTATGTATGGTAATATCCATATAAAATATTATTGAAAAAATTTGTGATAGATATGAAGCTGGATAAAATTCTGGAAGGACCTGCAGGGAAGATGGTAGAGCTAGAGGGTCCTAGGCTCACTTTGCCCCACGTATACAACTAGATAACACCCATGTCAGTATAACTAAACCAGAAAATGCCTGAAGCCAGGCATAACATATTGCCACAGCTAAATGTAGAGATGAGGCCACATCTAAGAGAGTAGGAAGGGTGGAGACACAATCGGGAGCCAAATGGACCCACATGGAGGCCCGCACTAGGAAGACAAATTCCCATTACATTTTGCTACGGAGGCCAGAGGGGTCTGCTTCATAAGGTTTTACCGTCAGTGAGGCTTAACACCTGGAACTTTAAAAATCAGGAGGCCTAGCTCTGGGAGATCTGGGATGGCAATAGGAAACTGAGTCCCTGCCCTTAAAGAGACAGCACAAGAGGCAGCTCTGCAAAGATATAGCACAGAAGCAACAGCTTGAAAAATGTCTGTGATATCGGGAAAGGAGATTTGTTTACTAATCTCAGAGCATGTGCTGGAGTGGGAAGGGGGATCTTTGAGAGGTTTCTCCAAGAACAAAAAAGCTGGCAGTCACCATTTTCCTCATCTGCTCCCCAGTCAAAACACACAGACACTTGTAGGAACCAGGGCAGCACAACACTTTCGAACTACCTTGCCAAATGTGCACCTCATGCTTTTCTGTGAACATGCCCCTCCATCCAAGCCTGCACAGTGTTCTGGTGGTTGCAGATCCCCTCCAACAGCAGACTAGTGCAGAATGTGTTGGCAACACATGGTAGAGTGTGCCCCCTGCAATAAACCCTTATCTGGAGCCTGTACAAAGTAGTGTCACAAGCCTAGCAGTGTGCAAGCAGCCCTGATAGGAGTCAGCACATTCCAAAGTGACTCCTTCCCTGGAGACAGAGGGGTAAAGCCACATACACTAGTGTGACTACAATTTCAACAGTGGCTAGGAACACACATCAGATCTGACTGCAGGCCCTCCCCACCCATGTCTTCTCAGGAGACAACACAGGGAGAGCACCCTGAAGTTTAGTTGCCAAAGCATCTCTGGGGAAAGCCTGGTCTGCTTCAAACCAAGCCCAAGGTAGTAGTGGACTAGCCCACAAATAACACAAGAACCAAACCCTCCCCAAAACAGGCAGAGAGAGCCAATGCAGATGACTGGACTGAAGGCAAATGTGGATCAACCACAACAGTAGGGTACTCACAAACACATATGAGACACCCCCAAAACATCGTGTTTTGGTAAACAGAGGACACTGCACCACAAGGTGCACTACAAGACCTCTTCTTCATAAGGGCCACTGCTTTCAAGAGCAGGAGACATTTCTGATTTCTTTAACACACACACACACACACACACACACACACACACACACAGACATAGGGAGTTAGAAAAAATAAGGAGACTAAAGAATATGTCCTAAGTGAAAAAACAGGACAAAATCATAGCAAGAGAGCTGAACAAAATGGAGATAAGTAATATGCCTTAAAAAGAATTTAAAGTATTGGTCATAAAGATACTCATTGGAATTAAGAAAAGAGTGGAGTACTTCAACAAGACCTTCAACAAAGAGATAAAAAACATAATATAACCAAAGATAATAACCTCAATAATTGGGTTAAAAATATACTAGAGAGGCCCTGGCTGGGTCAGCTGCTGACACCCCTTCAGCTCAGGTCGTGGCCCCAGTGTTGTGGAATAGAGTCCCACATCAGGCTCCAGGGTGAACAGGGAATCTGCTTGAAATTCTTTCTTTCTGTCCCTCCCTCCCCTCCCCCACCTTCCTTCTGCCTCTCAAAATAAAAAGTAAGTAAATAAATAAATAAATACACTAGACTTAGAAAATAGTTGACTAGAGAAAGGAGAAAAATTAATCAGTGACCTGGAGGACAGAGTATTGGAAAGCAATCAAGAGGAACAGGAGAGAGAAAAACAAATAATAAAAAACAGAAATTGATTCAGGGAATTCAGAGGCATCATCAAGCATAATAATATTCATATTATAGGGATCCTACAAAGACAAGGGCCAAAAATTTACTAGAAAAAATAATAACTTAAAATTTCCCAAATCTAAGGAAGGAAAGAAATATCCAAATCTAGGAGATAAAGAGAGACCCCAAGAAAATCAACACAAAGAAGTTCACACCAAGACAAAGAGTAATTAAAATAGAAAAAAAGATAGTGATAAAAAAAAAAAAGAATTCCAAAAGAAGCAAGAGAAAAGCAAACCCCATAAAGCTATCAGTTGATTTTTCAGTAGAAATGTTGTTGACCAGAAGAGGGTGGATGATATATCCAAGGTGCTGAAAGGAAAACAAAACATGACAAACCAAACAACAAAATCTCAAAACAAAACAAAACAAAAACTTCAGCCAAGAATAGTCTATCCAGGAAGCCTGCCATTCAGAATATAAAGAGAGGTAAAGTGTTTCCCAGACAAACAAAGGTTAAAAGAATTAGTCACCATTATACCAGCTTTATAAGAAACGTTCAGGGGGATTCTTTGAGTGGAAAGACCATAAGCAGGGGTAAGAAAAGCAGGAAGCAAAAAAGTAGTAAAATTAAGTATATCTATAAAAATCATTCAAGGGGTTTACAAAATAAAAGGATGTAAAACATGATTCCATAGACCTAAAACATGATGGGGAGAGCAGTAAAAAATTTAGCCCTTTTAGAAACTATTCAAACTTAAGCAACAATCAACTTAACATTCTGCTGTATGCATAATATGTAATATATAAACCTAATGGTAACCACAAATCAAAAATCAGTAATAGATATGCAAAGATTAAAATGAAAGTAATCCAAGTATATCATTAAAGAAAGCTAGCAAACCATGAAAGAAGAGAGCAAGGGAAAAAAAGACAAAGAAAAACTACAAAAACAACCATAAAACAAGTAATAAAATGGCATAAGTACATATCTATCAATATTACTTCAGATATGGACTAAAACCTCTAATTCAATGACACAGGGTTATAGAGCGCATAAAAAATCAAGACCTATCTATATGCTGCCTATAGGAGACTAGATTCAGACCTAAAGACACATGCAGACTAAAAGCAAAAGGATGCACAGGCATTTATCATACAAATGGAAGTGAAAACAAAGCTAAAGTAGCAATAGACAAAATAGACCTTAAAATTAACACTGTAGCAAGAGATAAAGAGGGACACTGTATAATCATAAATAGAAAAATCCAACAAGAAGATATAACAATTGTAAATATTTATACACTCAATACATAAAATATTTAATAACTAACAGAAAGAGAATAATTAATAGTAATACAATAATAGTTGGGGACTTAACACCCCACTTACATGAATGGACAGCTCATCCAAACAGAAATCAACAAGGAAAGAGTGGCTTTGAATGACACACTAGACCAGATGGATCTAACAGATTTATTCAGAACATTTTATCTTAAAGATATAATTTTTTTATATTTTTAATTTATTTTTGAAAGACAGAGAGACAGAGAGAGACAGCGCGAGCAGGAGAGGGCCAGAGAGAGAGGGAGATACAGAATCTGAAACAGGCTCCAGGATCTGAGCTGTCAGCACAGAGCCCAACGTGGGGCTCGGGCCCATGAACCGTGAGATCATGACCTGAGCCAAAGCCAGACGCTTAACCGACTGAGCCACCCAGGCGCCCCCAGAACATTTTGTCTTGAAGCAGCAGAATACACATTCTTTTTAGGAGCACATGGAATATTCTCCAGAAAAGATAACAAATTGGTTCACAAACAAGTCTCAAAAAATTCAAAAAGACTGAAGTCACACCATGCATCTTTTCTGACCACCACACTGTGAAACTAGAAATCAATCACAAGAAAAAAATCTGAAAAGAACACAAATATATGGAGAATAAATAACGCACTACTAAACAATGAATGAGCCAAACAAGAAATCAAAGTATAAATTAAAAATACATGGATATAAATGAAAAATGAAAACAATGGTCTAAAATCTTGGGATGCAGCAAAAGTTGTTCTAAGAGAGAAGTTTATAGCAATATAAGACTATCTCAAAAAACATGCTCAAATAAACAACCTAAACTTATACCTAATGAGGCTAGAAAAACAAGAACAAAAAAACTTCAAAACCTGTAGAATTAAGGGAATAATAAATATTAGAGCAGAAATAAGTAAGATAGAAACTGAAACAAAAAAACAAAAACAGATCAGTGATACCAAGAGCTGATTCTTAGAAAATATTAGCAAAATAGATAAAGCTTTCTAGCCAGATTCATCAAGAAAAAAAGAAAGGTAGAGAGAGAAAAGACTCAAATAAAATCAGAAATGAACGAGGAGAAATAACAGCTGACATCATAGAAATATAAAGGATTATAAGAGAATACTATGAAAAATCACTTGCCAACAAATTAGGCAACCTGGAAGAAATGAATAAATTCCTAGAAACACATAATCTCCCCAGATTGAATCAGGATGAAATAAAGACTAATTACCAGCAATGAAATTGAATCAGTAATAAAAAACTCCAAATAAAAAGAGTCCAGGACAAGACCACTTCACAGGTGAATTCTACAAAACATTTAAAGAGTTAAAACCTATTTTTTTCAAACTTTTCCAGAAACCAGAAGAGTAAGGAAAGCTTCCAAATTTATTTTATGAGGCAAGAATTACCCTTATATCAAAACCAGATAAGCGCTACAGAAAAAGAGAACTATAGGCAAATATCTCTGATGAACATAAATGCAAAAATCCTTAACAAAATACTAGGAGACTGAATGAAACAATACATTTGAAAAAGAATCATTCACTATAATCAAGTAGGATTTATTTCTCAGATGAAAGTGTGATTCAATATTCACAATCAACCAACATGATACTTCACAAAAACAAGAGAAAGGATAAAAACTATATGATCATTTCAATAGACATAGAAAAACCATTTGATAAAGTACATGTATCATGATAAAAAAAACACTCTCACCAAAGAAGATTTAATGGTATATTTTTCAACATAATAAAGTCCATATATGAAAAACCCACAGCTATCATCATACTCAATGGAGAGTTTTTCCTCTAAGATCAGGAACAAAGCGTAGATATCCATTCTCACTGCCTTCATTCAACATAGTGTTGGAAGTCCTAGTCACAACAATCATTTAAGAAAAAGAAATATAAAGAATACAAATTGGTAATGGAGAAGTAAAATTTTCACTATTCGCTAATGACATAGTTCTATAGACAGAAAACCTGAAAGACTCCACTAAAAACTGCTGAAACTGATAAATGAATTCAGTAATGTCACAAGATACAACTTTAAAACACAGAGGTGTATTGCTTTTCTATATTCTAATAATGAAACAACAGAAAGAAAAATAAGAAAATAATCTCATTTATATTTACACCAAAAATAAACATAACAAAGGAGGTGAAAGACCTGTACTAGGACAACTAATCCTAAAATTTGTATGTAACTGCAAAAGACCCCATATAGCCAAAGCAATCTTGAACAAAAACAAAACTGGAGGTATCATAATCTAGATTTCAAGATATAATATAAAGCTGTAGTATTTAAACAGTATGGTAATGGCACAGAAATCAACGTAACAGAATAGAGAGCCCAGAAATAAATGCACAATTATATGGTCAGTTAAATTTTAACAAAGGAGCCAAGAATACACAGTGGGGAAAAGACAGTGGTGTTGGGAAAACTGGACAACTACATGCATAAGAAAGAAATTGGATAATTTTCTTACACCACTCACAAAGATAAACTCAAAATGGATTAAAGACTAAGTAAAAGACCTGAAGTCATAAAAATTTTAGAAGACAGCACAGGCAGTAATTTCTCTAACTCTGACCATAATAAAGTTTTTCTAGATAGGTCTCCTGAAGCAAGAGAAACAAAAGCAAAAATAAACTATGGGACTACATCAAGATAAAAGGCATCTGCACAGGGAAGAAAACAATCAACAAAACTAAAAGACAATCTACTGAATAAGAGAAGTTTTGCAAAAGACATATCTGATAAATGATTAGTATCCCAAATATATAAGGAACTTGTACAACTCAACACCAAAAAAACCCACAAATAATTGAATTTTAAAATAGGCAGAAGACATGAACAGATGTTTCTCCCCAGAAGCCAAAGGACACATGAAAAGATGTTCAACATCACTTGCTAGCAGGGAAATGCAAATCAAAACCACAATGAGTTACCAGCTCAGACCTGTCAGAATGGCTAAAATCAAAAACACAAGAAACAACAAATGTTTGCAAGGTTGTGAAGAAAAAGGAAGCCCTGTGGCACTGTTGGTGGAATGTAAACTGCTGCAGCCACTGTAGAAAACAGTAAGAATTTTACTCAAAAATTTAAAAATAGAATTATTATATTATCCACTAATCCTAGGACTAGATATTTACTAAAAGAATATAAAAACACAAAATCAAAATAATACATGCACTCCATGTTTATTACAATAGGCAAATTATGGAACAACCCAAGTGTCCATTGATAGGTGAATGGATAAAAAAAGATGTCTCACACACACACACACACACACACACTAGAATATTACTCAACTATAAAAAGAATTATATCTTGCCATTGGCAACAACACGGGTGAATCTGGAGGGTATAATGTGTAGTGAATTAATTCAGTCTGAGAAAGACAAATACTATGTAATTACATTCATTCATGTTTGGAATTTAAGAAACAAAACAAATGAACAAATAAAAAGAAGATATAAACAAAAAATACCAGACTCTTAACTTAGAGAACAATCTGAGGTTATCAGAGAGGAGGTGAAGGAGAGATGGGTGAAATAGATTAAGGGGATTAAGAGTACACTTAACAGGATGAACACTGAGTAATATATAGAATTGTTAAGTCATTATATTGGAACCTGAAACAAATATAGCACAGTATTAACTATCTTGGAATTAAAATAAAAGTTAAAGTCTGATAAAATTTAGCTATAACACTCTTAGGAATAAAAATTGCTTCCAAAATTGAAAAAAATATTAGGAGTTATTTGGCATGGAAAGGATTATTTTTGGTTTAGGGACTAGAGAAGGTAGAGTCTAAATAAAATTCAACTTTACAGCTAACTTTTCATTTTACTTAACCTTTTTTTGGCACCAGCATTAATGACTATCTCTAATACTTAAAACATTATTATTGTCATAGTAGATTTTAATTTTTTTCCTACTTTCCAAAACTTTTATTCTCCTTTCTTTTCTTATTTTCATCCAACTGTTTATAAAATGTGTGTTATTAGAAGTTCTATCCTCACCCTTTTCACTATTTCTTACACAAATGTTCTTAGCAGTCACAAACACACAATCTTTTACATGCCCCTTTATAAGATACTTAAATGCAGATCTTTATGTAGGATCATTTTCAAGAGCTTCAGATAAAAATGTTCAATAGCCTTTTGACTTCATATGGTTGAATCACATCCTTCCCAAAATCAAAATGTTCAAAAGTCAACCCAGGGCACCTGGGTGGCTCAGTCAGTTAAGCTTCCAACTCTTAACTTGGGCTCAGGTTATGATCTCACAGTTTATGGGTTCAACTCTGGCATCAGGCTCTGGACTTTATCTCTCTCTGCCTTTCCATGACTTGTTTTTTTTCTCTCTCTCTCAAAATAAACAAATACATTTTTAAAATTAAGTCAACCCATCATCTTTTTTTCCATATTTCACAATATATGCTCCCACTTCAGAGGTGCAGATCTAAATTTGAAATCTAACTTTTCTACTCAAGGATTTTGCTTTGCTTTCAAATCTTTGCCTATAATACTAGAAAAGTAATGCCTAACTAATAGCTTTGTTTAAATATGAGATCATTTTTGGATAAATCAAAATTGAGTTACAAAAATATGGTCATTATTACTATTATTACTTTCAGTAATACTGTTATTATTAATAAGTCCCCAAATCCACCCATATATATTAGCAGAACTATTACACACTCATGGACTTGTCTAATATCCCACTAAAACAAATGTCTTATGAAATAGTATTGACTCTCTCCATTGGATGCATTTCTTGTTAGTGATCAATGGAAATCAAGCGATAAGGCATATATTTGGTGGTTATAAATGTAAATGATATTTAGACAGTTTAAACATAGAAGAAAATATTACCTTCTGTGTTATATAAAACTTTTTATCATCTGCTCTCAGCTGACTTACTCCTCCAGGCTCATTGCTTTCTATAAATAACAAGAGTTCTCTTTGATTAGCAGATTTAAAATTAAAAGAAAATTATTTGGTGTAAACACTCTGTATGACATATGACTGTCTCTTTATCAAGAAATGTCTCCCCAAATCCTCTCTTATTGCATTTTACAATACTATATTACATACTTGTTTGCATGTGTTTATATCTGCTAGACAGTGAGTTCCTTGAGAACAAAAAACATATTTTTCACCCGTGTGATTTCATATTTTAGTAGTGCCTTGCATAAAGGCTATAATTAGTTAATGTCTATTGAATGGGTTTTCCCCTTTTTCTTTCGACATCAGTAATTAATGGCCAGCGATTTCTTATACAGTGTTAAACAAATTTTGTTCACAAAACAGTCTGCTAGGTGTATAATTATTTGAAGGATAATCTCAAGAGACTATCCAATGAGGAATGAGAGATAGAAATCTAATTATTAAAATATATATATATTTCATACTTTGTATATTTTTTGAGATAAAAAGGTACATAGCTCTAAAACTACATTATAAAAGTGTCAAATGACATGGAGTAGAAAATTATGTAATCAGGGCATCGGGGTGGTTCAGTCCAGTGAGTGGCCAACTCTTGATTTCAGTTCAGGGCATGATCTCACCATTTATGAGATCAAATCCCGCATCAGGGTCTGTGCTGATACCGTGGACTCTGCTTGGGATTCTCTCTCCCTTTCTCTTTGCCTCTCACCCATTCATGCATGCACACACACTCTCTCAAAATAAATAAATATAAAATATTAAAAGAAAAAAGATTTTATAAACATCTAGTAATTGCTGTGGCAAAATAGATAGAGAAAGGAAATAATTAATTACTTACATATAGGGTATTAATGCTCAAAATTACAGAAAGTTAAAGCATAAGTAAAGTA
Source organism: Mungos mungo (assembly GCA_004023785.1). Classification (NCBI taxonomy): domain Eukaryota; kingdom Metazoa; phylum Chordata; class Mammalia; order Carnivora; family Herpestidae; genus Mungos; species Mungos mungo. The sequence continues at coordinate 32,851 of PISW01000789.1, forward strand.
GAAAAACATTTAATAATATTTTATGTCAGCAAATTACCTACTGAATGCTCTACTTTGAAAACTATTTATGAAAAATCAATATTTAACACATTAATGAAATAAGTTATGTGAGTAGTAATAAAAATCAATAATAATTTATTATACTAAGATCAGTGACCAAGAAATAGATTTATTAAAGTCTTACCTAAAGCTGTACATAATTCCAGTAATTGTTTTGAATGTCTAATTTAAAATTATTAATGATACTATGAATAAAATACATCCTAATCTTTATCAATCTAGTACAATATATTACTGTTCTTTCCATTTTTATCTTAATTTGTAAGAATTATGTCATATTGCATTTTATTTAAAGAAGTTTCATATTTATAGAAAATTTTACAAAGAATTATATAAAGAATATTTATGTCTGCTGCTTCAAAAACTACCACTGTTGGTAACTACCAAAGCTGGGCAAAAAAGAAAAAGAAAGATAAATTTTTTAAATCTCGCTGAAAGCATTGGAGAGTTACTGAAGTTACATGTGTTGGAAGTGGGGAAAGACATACTCTCAGAAAGAAAAGAATCTGATAGATGTCAGACCTATGTACTTCTTAAGTTCTCCACATGAGGGCTTTGCCAATTCAAAAGCTACATATAATAGTATGAGAAGCTGAACAGAAATATTGGAAAGCTTATACTGCTGGACAGATAGAACTAGAGCTGAGGATCTAACAAAGGTGAAGCATCCTGATACATAACACCCATATTCAACTGTGCATAAACCCTAGGAGTAAGTTGAACAGATTGTAATCAGAATAATTAGTAAACATAAGAAGCAAAGCCCAAATAAATATCTGGGGATATAATCTCAATCTAAATGGCAGACTAAAACAAAACAATCTCTATGAAGAAAGATGTTATCATACAAAGTATTAAGTATATATTTATAGCTTTTTATCCAGAGTATCTCTTATTCAATTAAAAACTAATGAAATCAACATAAGAATTGTCTAAAAGCAGCAGAAAAAAGAAATCCCAGATTCCAGCCAACATGGCAGTGAAGTAGGGGACCTGAAGTTACCTGGTCCCTCAACACAGCAGTGTTGAGGCCAGAGGACTTGGAATTCCAAGAGTCAAGACTGCACAGTCACGGAGTTATCTCCAGGGACCCATGGGGACAGTTTGGCAGGCCACAGGTTCGTGATTGTGAACTGTAAGACAGACATAAAATGGGTGGGGTGAAAATGGAGGGGAGGGATCCTCTTCTGTGGAGAGAGAAAATGAAGAGAAACAGAGGCTGTGGAAGTGTCAGATTGTATTTGTATAAGAGACAAACCATGGACCGGGAATGGGAAAAAAAAAAAAACAACAGAGAAAGAACCAATTTTTAACTGTGGGACTTTCTCTGGACTGGGTCTGGCTACCATGTTTGCACACCTAGGGTGGAGGGGAGCCAGACCCAGGCTTAGTAACTAGCTCAGAGACACAGTCCACAGTCAGAGAAACCAATCTCCTCCCTTGAGTGCTGTGGGAAGAAGGCAAAGAGCTATTCCAAGGGCAAAAGATGCTGCTTGATCCCTCCAGCCAGAGACTCTTTGTTGACTGGCTGGGTGGTGTGGAACTACTCCAGAACTGGGGCCGGCAGAGAAGGATCCTTTAAGACATCCAGGTTTGAATCCCAGCTGAGTGCCTAGGAGGCACAGGAGATTGTGGAGTGGGGGAAAAAAAAAAAAAAAAAAAAAAAAAAAAAAAAAAAAAAAAAGAACCCACTTGTGCACACACAGCACTGTGAAGACAACCTGAAAAGTGGTTTGGGATGTTTGGTTCAGGGAAGGGAAGACTGGGATGTCACCATTTTTCTCCCCATCACCAACAAGGTAGGGTTTCAGGGAACAGACAAGCGACCCACAGTGGAGGGGAGACCCACCTACACCAAACCACTTCCCTCCATGCCTGGGAACTGTCTATCTACCTGAGCAAGATTGACACTGACCACAGCAGGCCGCCCCTCATCCAGATCAGCACAGCCACTGGTTCCAAGGCACCAGAGGTTGTGCATTTTCTGATTTAACTCTTGGTCAATACTTATTATACATATATATTTTTTTCCTTTTCTTTCTTATTTCTTCCCTTCTTTACTCTGGTTATTCTGGTTATTGGTTTGTTTAAGCAGAATTAAGAATATTTAATTTATTCTTTTTGTTTGGGCAGAATTAAGAATATATAATCTATCCTTTTTACACTTCTTCTCTATCTCCTTCTTCTTTATTTTCCTTTCTCTCTCTGGAGTAAGCCCTTTAGTTTCTCTGTCTGGTCGATTTTCTTTTCTTTTCTTTTTCCTCACCCCTGTCATTTATCTCTTTATGTGGGATAAGGTTTATTCCACCCCGTCCCTTTTAAAAATTTTTTTCAGGATTAACTCAACAGAAAAATCAAAGCACACCTGGTGGAAAATCCAATCCACTGCTACCAGTAGGGAGATAAAGCAACCAGAGGCACAACAGAGAGCACGTAACACACACCAAAAACACCACCTGAAGGGCCAGGCCCTAAAAAGCATATGACCCCATTTTAATATAGTAGTCCTTGCATGTGCAGGACAGATAATAAGCTCTTAAAACACAGAAGGGAAAGAAAACTGGCCAAAATGATGAAACAGAAGAATTATCCTCAAAAGAAATTCCAGGAAGAAATGACAGCTAAAGAATTGCTCACAATAGATATAAACAATATATCTGATGAAGAATTTTTGAATAATGGTCATAAGATTAATTGCTGGGCTTGAAAAAAACATAGAATTGCTGCAGAGATCAAAAAACTAAAAAATAATTATGACAAATTAACAAATGCTGTAAGTGAGTTGCAAAATAAATTAGATTTGGTGACAGCAAAAATAGAGGAAGCAGAGGGGAGAATAAGTGAAAGAGAAGATAAAATTATGGAAAATGATGAAGCCAAGAATAAGAGAGATAAGAAAATGCTAAACTATGAGGGGAGAATTAGAGAAATGATTCAATGAAATATAATATCCACATCATAGGAATTCCAGAAGACAAAGAGAAAGAGAAAGGGGCAGAAAGTTTACTTAAACAAATTATAGCTGAGAATTTCCCTAATCTGGAGAAAGAAGCAGACATCCAAACCTAGGAGGCACAGAGAACTCTCTTCAGAGTAAACAAGAATAGATCTTCTCCATGGCTATCATAGTGAAACTTGCAAAATACAAAGATAAAGAGAGAATTCTGAAAGCACTTAGGGACAACCATGCCTTAACCTAAAAGGGTAGACACATAAGGGTAGTAGCAGACCTGTTGACTGAAACTTGGCAGGCCAGAAAGGAGTGGCAGGAAATAGTCAACGTGCTGAATAGGAAAAACATCCAGTCAAGAATCCTTTATCCAGTAAGGCTGTCATTCAGAATACAAGGAGAGATAAAGCCTTTCCCAGACAAACAAAAACTGAAGGAGTGTATGGCCATTAAACCATTCCTGTAAGTGATTTTAAGGGGGACTTTGTGAGTGGAAAGAAGTAAAGACTACAAAGGATGAGAGACATCACCACAAGCACAACAACTACAGTTAACACAATGACACTTCTTTCAATAATCACTAAGAATGTAAACGGACTAAATGTCCCAATCAAAATACATAGGATATCAGAATGTATAAAAAAAAATAAACCAAGATCCATCTATATGCTGTTTACAAGAGACCCATTTTAGATCTGAGAACACCTTTAGATTGAAAGTGAGGGGATGGAGAACCACCTATCATGCTACTGAAAGTCAAAAGAAAGCTGGAGTGGCCATACTTATATCTTACAGTCTAGATTTTAAACTAAAAGCTGTAAAAAGAGATAAAGAAAGGCATTATATCATAATTATGGGGTCTATTCATCAAGAAGAGCTAACAATTATAAATGTTTATGCCCCAAACTTGAAACACCCAAATATATAAATCAATTAATCACAAACATAATCTGTCTTATTGATAAGAATATGGTAATTGCAGATGATTTTAATACTCCACTTACAGAAATGGACAGGTCATCTAGATAGAAAATCAATAAACAATGGCCCTAAATGATACACTGGACCAGATGGACTTGACAGATATATTCAGAACTTTTCATCCAAAAGCAGCAGAATACACATTCTTCTCAAGTGCACATGGAACATTCTCCAAGATAGATGACATATTGGGTTACAAAACAGCCCTCAACAAATATAAGATAATTGAAATCATACCATGCCTATTTAATGATCACAATGCTATGAAACTTGATATCAACAATAAGAAAAAATTGGGAAAGCCTCCAAATGCATGGAGGTTAAGTAACACACCTCACTAAAGAATGAATGGATCAACCAAGGAATTAAATAAAAAATTAAAAAATATATAGAAGCAAATTGAAATGAAAACATGACAGTCCAAACCCTTTGGGACGCATCAAAGGCAGTCCTAAGAAGAAAATACATTGCAATACAGGCCTATCTCAAGAAACTAGAAAAATCCCAAACACAAAATCTAACAGCACACCTAAAGGAACTGGAAGCAGAACAGCAAAGAAACCGCAAGACCAGCAGCAGAAGAGAAATGAACAGATTAATGAAACTAAGAGCTTGTTTTTTGAAAAATAAACAAAATTGATAAACCCCTAGCAGACTTCTCAAGAAAAAAAAAAGAGAGAGAGAGAGAGAGGGCCTAAATAGATAAAATTACAAATGAAAAAGGACAAACCACAACCAACACCATAGATATAAAACATTTGTTAGAGAATACAAACTGGACAACCTGGATGAAATGGACAAATTCCAAGACACCCACACACTACTAAAACTCAATTGGAAGGAATAGAAATTTTGAAGAGACCAATAACTAGTGAAGAAATTGAATCAGTTATCAAAAATTTCCCAACAAATAAGAGTCCTGGGTCAGATGGCTACCCAACAAAATTCTACCAGACATTTAAAGCAGAGTTAATACCTATCCTTCTTAAGCTGTTACAAAAAAACAAAAACAGAAGGAAAGCTTCAGGACTCATTCTATGGAGCCAGCCTTACTTTGATTTTCAAGCCAGACAGAAACTCCACTAAAAAAAAAAGAATTACAAGCCAATATCCCTGATGAACATATATGATTAACAAGATACTAGCAAATCAAAATCAACATTATACTAAAAGAGTTATTAATTATGATCAAGTGGGATTCATTCCTAGGCTGCAAGACTGGTTCAATATTCTCAAATTAATCAGTATGATACCTCACATTAACAGAAGAAAGGATTAGAACTATATGATCCTGTCAATAGATGATGAAAAACCATTTGACAAAACACAGCATCTTTTTAAATAAAAATTCTCAAGAAAGTCAGTATAAAAAAATATCTTAACATCATAAAAGTCATATATGAAAAGCCAATAGCTAATATCATCATCATTGGGGAAAACTGAGAGCTTTCCCATAAGATCAGGAATACAACACGGATATCCACTCTCACCATTGTTGTTTAGCATAGTGTTGGAATTCTTAGCTTAAGCAATCAGATCAAACAATGAAATAAAAGGCATCCAAATTGGCAAATAAGATGTCAAACTTTCACTTTTCACCAATGACCTGATACTTTACATGGAAAACCCAAAGGACTCCACCAAAAAACTACTAAAAATGATACATGAATTCAGCAAAGTCACAACATACAAAATCAATGTATCAGTTGCAACAGAAATCAGTTGCATTTCTATACAGAAGCAACGGAAAGAGAAATTAAAAAAAATAGATCCCATTTATAATTGCACCAAAAACTATAAAATACCTAGGAATAAACCTAACCAAAGATACAAAAGATCTGGATGCTTAAAACTATATAAAACTTATGAAGGAAATTGAAGAATACACACAAAAAATGGAAAAGCATTCCATGCTCATGGTTTGGAAGAACAAATATTCTTAAAATATTGATACCGCCTAAAGCAATCTACACATTCAATGCAATTCCAATCAAAATTACACCAGCATCCTTCTCAAAGCTAGAACAAACAACCCTAAAATTTGTACAGAACCACAAATGACCTCAAATAGCCAAAGTAATGTTGGAAAATAAAATGAAAGTGGAAGACATCAAATTCCAGACTTTAGTTTCTATTACAAAGCTGTAATCATAAAGCCAGTATGGTATTGGCACAAAAACATACATATAGACTAATGGAATAGAGAACCCAGAACTGGACCCACAAACGTATGGCTAATTAATCTTTGGCAAAGCCGGAAAGAATATCCGATGGAAAAAAGACAGTCTCTTTAGCAAATGGTGCTTGGAGAACTGGACAGCGCAGATGTGCGAACCTGGACTACTTTCTTACACCATACATAAACATAAACTCAAAATGGGTAAAAGAAGTAAATGTGAGACAGGAAACTATCAAAACCCTAGAGGAAAAGTTCAGGCAACAAACTCTTTGACCTCAGCTTCAGAATTTCTTACTTGACATGTCTTCAATGGCAAGGGAAATAAAAGCAAAAATGAACTATTGAGACTGCATCAAGATAAAAAGCTTCTGTACTGCCAAGGAACCAGTCAACAAAACTAAAAGGCAGCCAATGGAATGGGAAAAGATATTTGCAAATGACATTCAGATAAAGGGTTAGTATCCAAAATCTATAAAGAACTTAGCAAACTCAACACCTGAAAAACAAATAATCCAGGGAAGAAATTGGTAGAAGACATGAATAGATACTTTTTCAAAGAAGACATCCAGATGGCCAACAGACACATGAAACGATGCTGAACATCACGCACCATCAAGGAAATACAAATTAAAACCACATTGAGATACCAACTCACACAGGTTGGAGTGGCTAAAATTAACAACCCAGGAAGCAGATATTGGTGAGAATGTGGAGAAAAAGGATTCCTCTTGCATTACTGGTGGGAATGCAAACTGATGCAGCCGCCATGCAAAATAATGTGGAGATTCCTCAAAAAATTGAAAATAGAACTACCCTACAACTGATATTAATAATCAATAAATAATATTACTATGAATTTATCCAAAGAGCACAGTAGTGCTGATTCATAGGGGCACATGTATTCCAATGTTTATGGCAGCACTTTCAACAATAGCCAAATTATGGGAAGAGCCCAATGTCCAACAACTGATGAATGGATAAAGAAGATGTAGTTTATATATAGAACGAAATACTCTTTGGCAATGAGAAAGAATAAAATCCTGCCATTTGCAACAATATGGATAAAACTGGAGGGTATTATGCCAAGTGAAAGAAGTCAGTCAGAGAAAAACAGATATCATAGGTTTTCACTTATATGTGGAACTTGAGAAACTTAACAGAAGAACATGGGGGAAAGGAAGGGGAAAAGTAGTTTCAAACAGTGAGGGAGGCAAACTTTAAGAGACTCTTAAATACAGAGGACAAGCTGATGGTTGATGGGGTAGGCAGAGGAGATGGGAAAATGGATGATGGGCATCGAGGAAGGCATTTGTTGGGATGAGCACTGGATGTTGTATGTAAGTGATGAATCATGGGAATCCACCCCCAAAACCAAGAGCACACTGTATACACTGTATATTAGCTAACTGACAATAAGTTATATTTAAAAAAGCAAACCCCAAATATAAACAGATCTCCAAAAGATGCATATACTGAAGTTATTTGTATAGACATTAAAATAATGTTACATGTATGTGCAAGAAAGTAACATGAACTTGGTGAATTTTGACAGAGAAATGGAATCTTTTAAAAAAATCCAATGGAAGTTCTTCACTGAAAAATGAAATAAGTGAATTTTAAAAACTTATGGACGATTTTAACAGAATTGACAAAGTTTAAAAAAATTGAAAATGAAATAAAAGCTGCAAATAAAGGGTAAAAATAGAGAAAAAGAGCATGTGAGATACATGGAAAATAATGAAGCAATATATCATATTAGTAACTGAACTTTCAAGAAGAAGGATAGAAACAGAGCAGAAGCAATGTTGAACAGAACATGGCAAAAACTTTCTCAAAACGGATAAAAGACATCAAACAACTATTTTAATAAGCAATTAAAGTTCAGGTAAAATAAATATGAATACTGGGAATAACATATATATTACTGCCAAAAATGAAAGACAGAGTAAACATAACAAAAGCATCCTGAACACATATGAAATATTATAGGTAATATTTAAAATGTAAGCTACAGATTGATAGGTACTTTCTTAGATAAAGGAAGGAAGGAAAAGAAGAAAGAACAAAGAAGCTAAATAACTATTAAAAATACATTCCAAGGGTTAAAATGAAAATAATTGATACCCTAGAGTTAATAAGTCATAATTTCAAAATAAAGATCAAATATAGTTATAGTTCACAAATGAAAACTGAAAACAGTGATAGCAGCAGGCTGATACTAAAGGAAATACTAAACTGAATTCTTCAGGTGGAAGGAATAGTATCCCAGTGGGAAGAGTATTGTCCACAATCACCAATGGTCTTTGTATGAACACATGAAGAAATAAGCAATCACATGAGAAACTTGGGGCATGTGAATTTAAAACACAACTGGATACAATCATATCTCTTCTCAAAAGAAGAGATAAATTTTTATATACATAGCACATGTATAAATATTTGTAAATGTTTTATAAATATAAGCATAAATAGATGATAAATTGATGATAGATTGATGATAGAGAGATAGATAGATATTGAGAGAGAGAGAGAGAGAGAGAAAGATAATATAGTTACATAGTGTGTTGGCAATAATATGAAACAAATACTCTCAAAAGCTGCTAGAAAAAGTAAATTTGATATAAACTATTGTGGCAATATCTAATAAAACTGAACATGCTCTAAGACTAAATATGGTACTAGATACAAATTCTTGCATATATTTAAAAGAACATGTATAATACATTCAATATACATTATTTATAATGGTCTTGAACTGAAAAAAAGCCCTAACCCTTGGTTAAAGCATCATTTCAGAAAACCAATATTTTATTAATAAAATATCTGTCATGTGTGATAAAACGTAATGATGAGCATGCCATCATTGCTTTTCTCTGGATAAAAATCCATGTGCACAAATGTGTGTCACATAAGGCAGTATGAATTAAAGACTGCTATATAACCCAAAAAGACATTGGCAGCACAAGGCAGAACAAGATTTTTAGATAGACGATAAAAAGCTTTTCCAGGAGTGTTTACATTTTAGTTGGATATTAAGAGAATAGTAGATTTTAAATATGAGAAATTATATAGAGCACACAACACATCTTAGAGACAATGGCTCAACATATTTCTTTAAATAAACAAAAATCATTACTTTTCTAAAGTTTGCATGACATGCATGCGTTTTACCATTTAGAAAGGAATTTGTACATTTGAATGATGCCATTATTATTATTTATTAAATGCAAATAATATTTTTATATTTTTAGTTTTTTAATTTATTTTGAGAGAGAGAGAGAGAGAGAGAGCCAGAGAGATTGTGTGTAGGGGAGGGACAGAGAGAGAGAGAGGAAGAGAGAATCCCAAGCACTGAAGTGTGGAGCCTGATGTGGGCTTGAACTCAACCATGCGATGATGATCTGAACCAAAATCAGGAGTCAGAAACTTAATAGAGTGAGCCACCCAGGTGGCCCTAAATGCAAATAATTTTATTTTTTTAAGTTTATCTTTATTTATTTTGAGAGAGAGAGAGAGAATTGGGGGAGGGGAAGAGAAAAAGAGTTACCATAGAGCCTGATGTGGGGCTCGACCTCATAAATCGTGAAATTATGACCTGAGTCAAAGTCAGATGCTTAACCTACAGAGCCACCCAGGCACCCCAGAAGTATCTCCTTTTTGCTAAAACTCTTCAATCATTCAATGATAAAACTTAGATTATTTTACAAACAGGTATAACCTGATTAGCAATGGACTATATTAAAGATAATATTATCAGTTGTAAAAAAAATTAAAAATATAATAAATATGCAATTAAATATAGATAACTATGTATATACCATAGGAATAAACTATATATTAAATAAATATTATATATATAGGCTCAAACATGATAAAAGTTTTGTTTGCTTTTTATTTCTTCACAGTAAGTCCAAAATCCTAGTTCCTTATTAACTGGTGGGTTTTCTCTAAGATGTTTGTTTGTTTGTTTAGTTTGTTTTGTTTACAAGAGAAGAAACACAAGCTTCTCTGTTTTTCTTCATCTTCATCAAAATTTCTCCACTATCATTGATATAAAGAGTTGGAAGATCACAAAGAAGGCTTTTATGGGCCGTCTCATGAGATGGTGTATCGTACTTCCACCATCTGTCCAGAGATTCAAGATCACTTGCATGGTCACATCTCACTATAAGGACAGTTGGGAAATGTAGTATAGCTGTGTGCCCTTTACAAGGAAAAAAGCAGTTCAGTAATTAGCTAGTTTATATGGTAGTGAATTACATTTATTTACCATTTTGAGAAAATTGCCAAGTAGCTAGAGTTGTTATAAGCACCGTGCTGGTTACATAAAATATGCAAAACAACAATAAATCACAATGCTTATATCTAATATCTTATACTCTAGTTGAAGGAGAAAGTATATGAAAAGATAAAGCATTGTAAAACACAATTTATGTTTTTCAATTAAATGTAAAATAATCAGAATTTTACATTCTCAAATAAAGAAGGCCATTTGTTAGAATAATTTTATAATAATCATAACATGATCTGGTCAGAGGTCAACAGGAGCAAATACATTACAAGAATAGTGATATTTGTTTTTGAATATCAAGATATCAAGGTGAAGAGATTCTGAATACCATTCTGATGTATATTCAATTGGCCTATAAACAAGGGAAATCATAGGTGTTACTGAGCAGCAAACTGGAACAAAGAAGAATGTAACTTAGAACACATTGAGAAATAAGAAATAGGAAGGTGCAATGATCTGAATGTGTTTCCGAATTCATGTGTTGGAAATCTAATACCAAGAGAATGGTATTAGAAGGGGAGGCCTTTGGGAGGTGGCTAGCTCATGATGTTGGAGCTTTCATGGATGGATCAGCACCCTCATAAAAGCAACTCCACAGAGATCCCTTCATCCTTCCACCACTTCAGGACACAGTGAGAAGTCCAAAGCCCAGACAGGGCTCCCTCCCAACCTTCAAACTTCCAGTTTCCACAAGTATGAGAAATAAAGCTCAGTGGTCTAGAAACCTCCAAGTGTGTGGCATTGTGTTACAGCACTCTGAATGGCCTAAGCTATAACAGTAACCTGGTGCAAAGATGATTGTGATTTCAAACAAATTGAGAAATAGGAAGGAGGGTGACTTAAAAAATAAACAACAGGAAATTACTACTTTACCTTATGGGTATAACAGAAGTCTAGGACTTTGCCTTTTGGGTATAAAAGAAGTGTAGGTCAAAGGTGATTTGTAAAGGAAAACATATTTGAAAAAAAGTAACAATATAAAAAACTTTAAAGGAAATGTTATTATTCTATAATATATGAGTATAACATATGTGTGAATATCTTATACTATACATTTATATTATATTTATAATATAACATATTTATAATATAAAAATGTGTGTATATAATATATATATATATATATATATATATATATATGGCATGAGGTATAAAGGAGATTTGTGAGTGCCCTCTTAAATGCATCATCAGTATTAACTTGTGTCCAGCTTGAGAAGTACTAGCTGCCTTTCAAGAGTAAACAATCACAGGGATGCCTGGGTGGCTCAGTCAGTTAATCATCCAACTTCAGCTCAGGTCATGATCTCATGGTTTGTGATTTCGAGCCCCTCGTTGGGTTCTGTGATGACAGCTAAGAGCCTGGTGCCTGCTTCAGATTCTGTGTCTCCCTCTCTCTTTGTCCCTCCCCCCCTCACACTCTATCTCTCTGCTTCTAAAATAAATAAACATTTTAAAAAAGTAAATAATCACAGATTGTTAATGTTAATAAACTTGCCACATATTAAAATGGGGTAAATATGTTAACATGATTTATGGTGATAACTTTAAGGCACCTTTACTTATTATAGAAGTATCATTTGATGGAAGCAGGATAGATTAGTGTGTTTCAGAACATTTCTTATTGGATTTTTGATGGCTCATTAAATTAGAAATGATTAGTAAATGCAGTAAACACAAGGAAATATAGAGTTGGACTAGCGCAGACCCAAGTTCTAAGCATCTCTATTACTATTTCCTAGCTAAGGTGTATCACATTCAAGGCATCATCTGCCATCAGAGTACCTTGACCCTTAGCCTCTCATAGATATCCAGAAAGAACTTTGAAGAGAGAATTTCATGACATGGCATGTGACAATCTAGGATGCTTCTATGTATTTTCTTTATGTGGCATGAATATGTACTAATATTTTCACCTGCTATTTCTCCTATGACTTAGTATTCCTTCAAAAATGCTCGTACTGTGAATACCTTTCAGAATACAATATCTACAACTATAGAAATACAGTGATTCTTTCTGAGCCTACAGTGTCAGAATAGAACACTGATCTTACAGTTAAGTCTGTGCAGATTTGGACCAGAAAAAAAAATGCAAGAATGATACCAATGAAGGACATACAGATGTGAGGTGGACTTCTTAAAGCTTCTCAAAACACAGATTTGTCAGCTATCACGATTGCTGAATATCTTCTGGAGGGTGTCTCACTATACTTCTGTACACATAATTTTAACCTCATAATATTTTAAATCAATATTTCATCTTGGTTATTCACTCAAAAAGCCAAGTATTATGTCATTCACATATAATTCTATATATGAATACATGATCTAACAACTATTATTGTTGACTCTCCTAGAGAACATAAACGCTATTTAAATACTGAATATAATAGAAATTAAGAAAAATACTTTGTAAAGTTATAGTAGAGAAATTTCATCTGAGAAAGTTCACCTAAAGTTTGTTAGGTGATTAAAACTTTGGAAACAGAACATTCTAGGCCCCAAAGCTATTCCCCCAAGATTTACCTGCCATCTTTAAGTCTGGTAAAAATACTAAATCAGGTTAATCTTACCCAAGGATATCCTGGGACTATTCATTACCTTGGAACCAAAATAAAACCTGGGAAGGCAATCAGTAAGTTGGTGTCACAACAGATCTGTGGGAAATATACATATTCTGCAGCCTTAATATCCTTTGTATGAATTTTACCAATAGAGTTTATTGGGTTGAGATTTCAACATATTATGTGACTTCTAACAATGACTATCCTAAGTAATTTAATACATATTAAACAGCTTAACACTAAAACTGAGCTCCTACTTTTCTATCCATTTCAAAGTTGCATGTGTTTTTGCATGTATGTATGTGCATTCACAAGGATAGAGCATACTTTGCTTCTTAAAATACCATTCAACCTACGAGGCAATAATTCCAAAAGAAAAAGCCACTATTATTTAGTTCATATTAACATTAACAGGCATTAACATTTCCTTAATAATGTGAGCTCATGATTGATGTCATGTCAATTTTATACCAGCTGAACTGAACCATTATATGTCCTTTGATGAGTGATTGATATTCTAAAATCTTTGAGTCTCATTTTTACACTAAAAATTACTTAAAACTACTACAGAGATCATTTAAATGTTATAAATATCTTTAAAATGATACAGTGCTTGAAACATGCCGTATAATATATCTATTATAATCAGTATAAGGTTATGCATTTTTATGATACTCAATTAATTTTAAAATAACTACCACTGTGCACTTCAAAATGAGTTACACCATAAAGAAACAAAAAGTAAAGAACAGATAAAATGTATCTTTTTTGAAATATAGAAACATGTTCTATCCCACACTTTGCTACTAGTGTTATCTTGATTGTAAAACTTTGTTATCTAGTGAAGAAAGATGTCTGATAGACAAAAATTTTAATTTTTTAAATCTTTTGATTTCTGAGTGTCAAATTTACCATTCATGTGAAAAATTTCTTTTCATTTATTTTTGTGGGTTTTTTTTAAATTAAAACTATTAACTTAATCATGGAATCAACATGTTTTGAATTACAAACGTACATCAAAGAAGATCCAAATACAAGCATACCATAACAAGAATTATAGTTTGATAATAATTGTAGATGCTTGGGAACAAATATAAGAACATTATTAAAGAATAAATTTACCTTCTAGTCATAGTTAAAAGCTGCCCAGATTGACTGTACAATTGTGGGTAAAGTTGATGATTTTCCTGATTGGGATCATTTGGTTGGAATAAAAATAGGAGTGCATTAAAGCTTAAGGATTTCCAGAGAAATGCTATTGTTAACAAAATGAGTGCCCCTGCCAAGATGCCCAGGGTGAGTCATCTTGTGCCATGACTGATGTATTACTTTGGCAGTCAGACATTATCCAGCCTGAAGAGGAAGCACTGAAGTCCCTGGCAGTGACAGCTGTGTTTCTGGATGGAGTACTGTGAACTTGAGAAGTACGGTTCAGACAATGAGAAACAGACCTAATCAATGCGAGGGTCCATTTCTTTATGACATAGGCTTTCAATTTTGTAGAATGAAGCTCAACTCAAAGATACAGTTTTGAAGTATGTATTATTATTCTACTTCTTCAAAAATGTGTAGATAAAAAACCAGTGAATTAATCTATTGGTGACAGAAAAGACTTAACCTAAAGTGACTCATCGTTTCCTTTGTATAAATACAAAGCCCTTATAAAACCATTATGTTTTCCTTTGCAACAAAAAACTCTAAATATGAAAAAATAACAAAAATGACATGTAAAAGGATAAGTTCAATGTCATTAATTGATACTATATTCATCTCTTAGGCTCTGTGGTAAGTTAACAATGGCCTTTGCAGATGGGGCACGTGATATATATTTGAAGCTGTTCTCAGAGATGGGGAATATCAAAGAATTTTTAATTTTTTATAAATATTTTAAGTTTATTTATTTATTTCTGAGAGAGAGAGAGACAGAGTAGAGGGGTGCAGAGAGAAAGGGAGAAAGAAAATCTCAAGCAGTCTTTGCTCTGTTAGCACAGAGCCTGATGTGGAACTTGAACTCACAAACCATGAGATCATGATCTGAGCAGAAGCAGAGTCAGACACTTAACTGACTGAGCCACCCAGGTGCCCCAAAGATTTGTCGATTTTAAGTAAATATAAATTTAAATTATTTCTACCATTGTACTTAATAATATTTTTAAATCTAATAGGAGTTTATGAAAATATCAGTAACAAAAACTTTTAAACTCAAAATAATTATTGATTCCAAATAAAAAAATTTCAAGCAGTTGAGACAAATATCAGAAGAAATAATCAGAATATATTAAGAATCTGGATTTCATCTGAGTCAGAATGGAAAGCTTTTACCAAAAGTTGGCATTCTTCAACATTCATTCTAAATACCACTCAGAATTTTTCTTGTGATTCTAATTGCCTTTGGAGAGAAACCAACTACACACACACACACACACACACACACACACACACACACAGCAAATAAGAAATTAGAGGTTAATAAGAATACTAATATTCACTCTTAGAGACTATGTACTTTTTTTCTTCACAGAGGTTTTAGAGACATTTTACTGACTTTGTCCTTATAAATAATTATTTGAAAGAGAAATTAAATCCCACTGATAAAACATATTTAAATAATATGATGTTGAGAGAATTTAGAGTAAACAGAGATGAGTTTGAAATATTTTTTTCTACAAAAGTTAGCAGATAATTAAATTAAAACTGAAGAAGTCATTAAAAGGGAAAAATCCAGAGGACCTTGGTGGCTTAGTCAGTTAAGCATTTGACTCTGATTTTGGCTCAGGTCATGATCAAGCCCCATACTGATTGGGATTCTAAATAAACAAACAAACAAACTTAAAAAAAGAGAGAAAGAAGAATTCAAATTTTTAAAAGAAAGGCTTCAGACTAGAAATTAGCACATTATGGAATGGGATGTATTTGCTGAATGGCTATGAATGAATCATTACTTGTTTTATTCCTCAGTCCTCTGCTATGGAATGGCGTAAATATTCTTCCTCCTTTCTGCTCATGATGCCTTAGGCATTGGTTCTGAAATCTTCCCAAGTATGGGAATCACTTACGTGGATCCATTAAAAGACTGATTGCCAGCTACCACACCCAGAGATCCCAGTCAGCAGGGTGGGGTGGGCCCACTTTCTAATAGGTTCTCAGATGTCAGTGATGCTTTTAATCAGGTGACCAGCTTTAAGAGCCACCAGTCTAGAGAAGTAATTAACACTTCAGGTAGGATAGAAATTACAGACGAAAACAGTTGTGGAGAGTCTATTTCAAAGTGAAACAAAAGCCAACTGGAACAGTTCCCACTGGCCAAAGGTAAAACAATTTGAGCAATGAAATAAAAACAGCAGTATTGGAATATAATCCAAAGTATAAAAAATATTGATGAGTCTATACTAATATGAATTATTGAATAAGTAAATAATTAGGAGAAAATAGGCAACACTGTGCAGAATTTTTTAAAGATTATTGGTGTTTTTTTTATTTTTAAAGATTTGTTTATTTGGGGGAGAGTAGGGGAAGGGAAGGGGAAAAAATAGTTAAAGGGAGGGAGGGATACAAACCACAAGAGACTCTTAAACACTGAGAACAAAGTCAGTATTGATGGGGGTGGGGGAGAGGGGAAAACGGGTGATGGACGTGGAGGAGGGCACTTGTTGGGATGAGCACTGGGTGTTATACGGAAACCAACTTGACAATAAACTATATTAAAAATTAATTAAAATTTTTAAAAAATGTTAAAGAAAGATTTAGTTCTGGGAAAGCACAAGCAGGGGAGGGACAGAGAGAGAGGACAGAGGAACCCGAGCAGGTTTTGTGCTGACAGGCTGACAGCGGTGAGCCTGATGTGGGGCTTGAGCTCTCAAACCTCAAAACCATGACCTGATGACTTGAATGTAAGTCAGAGGCTCAACCAACTGAGCAGGTGCTCCTTTAAAAAATTTTTTTAATGTTTATTTATTTTTGAGAGAGACAGACAGAGTGCAAGCGGGAGAGGGCCAGAGAGAGAGGGAGACACAGATCGAAAGTAGGCTCCAGGCTCTGAGCGCTCAGCACAGAGCCTGAAACAGGGCTCGAACTTGTGAACCGTGAAATCATGACCTGAGCCTAAATCAGCTGCTCAACCAACTGAACCACCCACGCACCCCAAAGCTGTACAGAACTGTAAATAATTTATGTAGATACTCTGCCATCAAGAAGATGAAGCATAACTTTATCTTAAGCGTGGCCTGCACATAGTGACTTCCTCCCAAGGACTGCAGCATGAACAAGAGGAAAATGGAATAGCTTTGCAGCGGAGAAACCTGCCAAACACTATCTCATCAAATGATCAACATTAACATCGTGTCAGTATGATGTCATGTTGACAGTTTGTATCCTTGATATAATGTGATGAAAATGGCAGTTTACTTCTATGATCTTCCCCCCCCCCCCGCAAAATGCATAACCCCACTCTAATCATGAGGAGAAAATAAGAAAAATTCCAATGAAGGGAGATTCTAAAAATATTTGAATCCTCAAAGCTGTCAAGGTTGAGCTGTCATCCCAAATAAGGA
The DNA here is from genome assembly GCA_004023785.1 of Mungos mungo. Classification (NCBI taxonomy): domain Eukaryota; kingdom Metazoa; phylum Chordata; class Mammalia; order Carnivora; family Herpestidae; genus Mungos; species Mungos mungo. Next base: position 50,423 of record PISW01000789.1, read on the forward strand.
AAGTCTAAGAAACTGTCATAACCAAGGAGAACTGAAGGAGAAATCAAGGCTAAATATAAATGTGGTATCTTGAAGAAGACTCTAGAGCATAAAAGGGACATTAGGTTCGAACTAAGGAAATCCGAATAAAATATTTTAATTAACGGCAATGCCTCCGTAATAATTAATTAATTATGACAAATGTACCGTAGTGAGGTTAACATATAAATAATAGAGGAAACTGGATGCGAGGTATATGGAATCTCTATACTATCTTCACAACTTCTCTGTAAATCTAAAACTGTTATCTTTTAAAAATTTGTTACTAAGAAACAGCAGTGATGATGGAAATGGTTAAGCAATTGAGAGTCTGGGAGAAACAGGCTACCATGTTATCCGTAGCCTTTTTGGTTTGCACTCCGAGTTTCTGGCTACACATGCATTTCCACACAGAGACAGAGACAGAGACAAAGTCAGTGACAGACAGGGACAGAAGAGCAAGAAAAGACTGAGGTGTGTCTCATTGGACTGTTTTAGTGGGTTTTTGACTTTTTCCCCAAAGCTGTTTCTTTTGCACCTGGGAACTACCCTATTTTTTACTTAGGTATCCACACCCTGTCTATTGAACCAGTTAATTTTTAAGGAACTGTTGCTCCCTTAGTTCAAAGAGTGGGCATCGTGGCTCATGTGACTGAAGTTTAAGATACAGCTGAATTTCATCATCAAAGCCACAGATATTGACAAGCATAAGGCTCTAGTTCAGCCAGTAAGTCTGAACAAGACTAGCACCAGAAGATTCCAGGAAAGAAAAATCTACTGAATAATAGGCTACACATACCTGAGATCTGGAATAACTATTGCAAGATTCCCAGCATAATGGAGTTCAGCCTTTAGACAAAGCTGACATCACTAAAAAATAAAGGAGAGAGGAAGGTAAGGAGGGAAGCAGAGAAGAAAGAAAACAAGGAAAGAAGGAAGGAAGGAAGGAAGGAGGAAAAATATAGATCACAATAAACAGATAAACAATATATTTGAATATACGTACAATAAATTGAAAATTTTTAAAGAGTAACAAATTATATAACATTTAACCAATCTAGGTAAAATACACATAAAATTTAAGCTATACTAAGACATAGAAATAAGCTTATTAGGGCAGTTTTGTAGCTATTAATAGAGTATATTTATTTGAGGCCAATAACTACATATTATATTTTATCTCCCTTCTCTTCTCCAATTTTTAAGCACAAAATTTCAAACTTTTGCACTGAACTTCTATCCATCCAACTCTACATTATTATGAGAAAATTCAAAATCTTTTAAGTTTATAATTATATTCTTAAAAGTAATTACATAATTTATAACATTATGACCAAGTCATTCATTCACTATTTGTAAAGATAGCTAAGCTATATATAAAAACAGAAGATATTCCAATTAATATCTGGCCAGAATTAATGAGAAGGCTTATTATTTAAAAATGGCAAGATCAACATCACAGCAGAAATTTTAGTAGCATACCTAAGATGATATATTGAATAATTTGAATTTTTCTGTTGTGAAAAAACATCCCTTTGGCAGCTGTCATTAACTGAGGATATTTCAAGGATATAATATGACCTGGAGAACCTAAGGAAGGAGCAGTGATGCCAATCAGTCCCTAAGGATGATGGATTTAATTAAGCTTCAGGTAAAAATGTCCCTCAACTAAAGTACAAGCAGGACTCAGTGAAATCATCAAAGTTCCTAAAATAAATACTCAAATTCACACAGAATGCTGCCAAATATCTTTCTCTGAAAATTTTTTGAAATATATACTGGATTTGTTTGAAAATGTATGCTTTGCACACACATTCACTTGGAGGGAAAAAGGTAATAGCCACAATCCTGGGAGCACCTCCCTCTCCAGTGTAAGGTTTGGAATCAGGAGAAGTGGCTCTTCTGTCTGATTTCATCAGTCTTGATGCTTTGGGAGGCATATCTGTTACTTTCATCAGGAGAGCTAGGTGCAGTTTATCAGTGGCTGGCACAAGATATGTCATGATTTACAGGGTTCCAATGCTCTAGAGAATTCTTTGTCTCTCTCAGTATTGAGCTCATGTTTGGAACTGTGAAGAAGCAAAATGATATAGCCATTCATTTTTCATTTCATTTTCCCACTTCAATTCAGATTGCAGCATCCTAATAAGTGGAGTCTGACAAATTAGACAGGTGTTTCAGGCATCTTGTAATGTAGACAAAGGTGCAACACATGTCCCTTAGGATAACAATGGTTTTGCATATTGTCTACTTGCTTTTATTTGTATCGAGACACTGAGAACAGAAGACAAGAGCTTAACACATTATCTCACTTTATAGTCTCATAGAGATAAAAATGTCATAACAAAACCTTATTTGGCCATTTTTCCCATAATGACTCAAACTTTGAAGCCAAGAAATTTAGAACACTTCACTGTAATCCTCTTACCAAAAACATTATGAAAAGTAAAACTCGATCAATTATTTACCATTGACCTTACAGTCTTAATTATCATATTATTTAGTGTTACTCCTGAGATTGATGAGGCTTCACCATCCATTTTTCAATTACCACTACTATGATGTCTTTTATGAAATAAATAATAATTAAGGCTATTATTTTATTGATTTGCATGTTCTTTTTACATATATGGATTATATACTATCTGTGCTTGGGATATTAAAATACATCACTCAGATATAATAAATAAAATACAAAAGAATTGCCTTTATTCATAGTTCCATTTGTCATAGGAGTTAACTTTAGATTCTGTTTGTTTGATAGAACCCCTAAATATGCTTTCCTGTAACAGGTTTTTAAATGTGCCAAATTGTTTGTTAATTCTTAGAAGTTGGAGAACGTGAAAAAGAAATGATAAAAACAACTTTCTTAATATTTACTTAAGTTACATCACTCAGCAAGTTACAGTAGCATCTGTGAGTCTTGCTAAAGAGAACCTACTGACCACTGAAGTTTGCAAGCTTTTGTACAGAATATACAGGCATTGGATGCTTCTAAATGTTTTTTCTTGATTTTATCAGTTTCATAGCGTGTCAGTGAATGAACATACCGTTTTCCCTGATTTTCCATATAATGTTAAAAATGTTTTTTACAAAAGCTACTTTGCTTCCTCTATGACCCTCTCTCCACTGAGACAGGCCATCTGTCTCTTAATTCTCACAGATAAAATTCTCCTGAAACGTGTACATGTATAAGTATGTGTATGTGCTTCGATACTATTCTCCAGTGATGTATTGTATTTTGTCTTTAGAAGCATAACTTAAAGGGACAACATCCTTGGTTGGCTCTATCATTTGTTTTTTTTCCTTTTTGTAAGAAAAAAAAATGTCTTTCTTTTGCTGATCACATTACGGCTGAGGTGTGGAAGTTGCTTCAAGAAGGGATTAAAACGTGGGCACTTTGTTTGGGAACGGGGTGAAGGTTGACAACATTCAATTTGTTGAGTGTCCTCAAATTGTAGTAATTTGGATTGTTAAATTAGGATTGTGCATCTCTTTAAATATCTTGAAACAACATTCAGATGACCAAACTGAGTATTTGAAGTTAAGGCTAATAGAGACCTATTTTTCTTCTGACAGAAGATTTAACTCCTCCTCCCCCCAAGAAGCTACCCTTGGCATCTCCACTATTTAGATCATAAAAAGGTCCAGACTCTGGGCTGGCAGTAATCTTGGTGACCGGTGAGCCCCATTCACCCTCCTTTCATGGACAGGACGTGATCTTTCAACCCTGGAATTAGAAGGAAGAGCCTGACAGCTTTCTGACCTTGCTTACTCCAGGGACAGACTGTCTTCAACTGCTCTGAAAGACACTGCCTTGGCCCAAGCCTCTCTGCTCTGTGTCATATCCAGTATGACCCATGTTAACATGTGGCACTTTTACTATCGATTTTCTTCCTTGTGAATTTAGTTCTGCCCTGTCAGATGTAGATAAAAATATTATATATACTGAATTTACCTAGTAACTAACACTGTGACTAGATTCCAAGTATATAAAAGTGCTTACAAGACTTTAATAAAGAGTGCTTCCTTCCATTTTAGGTTTAGCTCTACCATTCAAGTCTTGCCTCATGAATACATTGTGAATATATAGCAAACAAATCTGAATTTGCCTTGAAAATTGTACTGAGAAATTTGCCCAAGAAACTTTGTGTGTTTGACGGTCCATGACTGCCCTCCACAGGGTGCAACGCAGACTTTTTTTTTATTGTTGTCTCTGTTTAATTTTCTTGAGTGTTCTGTCTCGGATCATTTCTGTATTAGAGAAAATTCATAAAGGCTTGAAAAGAAATTAAATTCCTTGATCTAATTTAGTGAAGGTTTAATCATTTAAGTTAGGAAGCAAATGTCAATGCCAGCCTAACCCTCACTCCCACTGTACATCATCCTGCTGCATCCAATTGCTTGATAAGGAGCTTCCGAAAAATGCTATTTTGCTTCTTAAACAACAGGTAATGGATTTTTAATAGTTTTTTTTCAGCTCTTCTTTCTGTAGGAAATTGAGTTAAAAGCGCAAATGTTGGCAATTACTCTTGTATTCCATGGCATTTGTTTGGAACTAGTACTTAATAAATCTACTGCAGCATTAATACTTTTCTAGCCCATTTATCCCAAGCCCCCTGCTTATATTTCTCATAAAATAAAGAGACCTCCTGACTCTTTCTAGGGAAGATTGTGGGATAGATTTAACCAAGAGAGAGCAATGATCCAAATATACTCACACTCACTCATTTTGTAAACTAGAAAAAAAAATGGATAGAAAAAAAATCATTACACATTGGTGGAGTAAATGGAAGGAATAAATAACATCCACATTGGAAGGGAATTTCTTTCAAACAAATAATTATTGCTCTGTTAGTTTCTTAGAGTCAGTCCTGGATCGTGTGAACTCTGAGAAACATTAAGCAAACCAAACAAAAAGAACCCAATGCTTTGATCAAAATGGCTCTCTCAAAATAACCACTGAGAATCTTTTGTCATTATGAGAGCAGATGCTGAACAATAACAAATATATTCCTCTAAATATTTAGGAAAAGGAAGTCTTGCTAGCAATACCAGTGCATGTCAATGTCATGTTCAACATTACACAGCGCAGCATACCTCTATTCTTTCCAGCATCGTCCCTGATCTGATCGAGCCTGAAGATCAGCCATGCTGAGGCGCCTGCAGACCCAGTTGCTTCCTGAGCCCTGAAACAGGACTGCTCCTTTCACAAGTAAAGCCACAAATGTCACACAGAGGCCTGGAGTGAGATGAGCAATATCTCATCACGTTGGTAAAATTTACACATGCGCACGCGTGCGTGCACACATACACACACAGTTACTTGATATTGAAGTACATTTAGTTACTCATAAATTTAATTTCTTAATTATACAAAGGACAGAGTTAAAGACAGAACTAAGAAGGCTGACCAACAAAAGAAGCGGAGCTCTGCATGGCCAGTGTAGCTCTTAGATCATCTTTTAAAAAAAGTGTAACTTAAGAACTATGGATTTTAGTTCATTTCATAATGACTGCCAGAATCAATCTATAAATTAATTTTAAGAAATTAGAGAAGGTTAGTTGTGTCCCATAAGTGTTTTTAATAGAAGACAGCACATTTATAAGCAATAGGGTCCCAGGCTTCTGTCTTGCAGCTATACCATCTGGAACAGGCAGCTTTCAAGGTTACTGCAGATGGGGAAGAGAAGCCTGGAGGAACTTGTGGGACAATTTTTAAGAGCAAGGACTGAAGTTGGCTTATATCACCTCTGCCCACAAACTATTGACCAAAACTCAGCCAGTAGCACGTGATCATGACTGCAGGTGGGGTAGGAGTATTACGGTAAATGTCTATCTGTGTCCTCAAGAGGGGAAAACAATATGGTGACTGTTTAACCTTGAACCTGTCCCACTTTTCTGTATAAGATGAATACCTAAGTATAATCAAAGCACATCGTCTTCATCGTGGGTTAATTTCCCCAGTATAGTAAATAATAACTCATATAATAATGATAATAAATCATCATTGCTTTACTTGGCACATTTTTTTAAATTCTCAATATTTTCTAATGCAAGCACTAAATTTTTAAAGTGACTACCTCTCTTTTGTCCTCTTGTCTCAAGCCCTTTATCTATAAGTAAATGTTTTCTGAGGTTATTCCTAAAGAAACAAAGCTTGGGGAAAATATATTAAAGTTTAATTTGAGATACTTCACTTATTTAGGTAGAAGAATTAAGAAAAATGCTCTTTGGGGCACTTACTGGGAATTGAGTACAGAGAACACTTTACCAAATTTTACAATAATGGGATAAAGCAAAAAAAGTTCTTGTCAGTTTAATAGAAAAATCATCACCAGAGAGAATTCTGTTGGATTTGAGCTTCAGAGCAAGGCATGTTTATTGCTTGATTAAATATTAATGTGATTAGAGGTCATGCTCTTTGGTAAAATCCCATTAGTAATACACAGTAGAGTAAAAAACATTCAACTTCAGCACTATTTGTAATACATTTAGAACTATATGATTCCCAGCTAAAAAAAAAAAAAAAAGAATGAAGACTTGAATTTACTTACATACAGAAGCCATAGACCAAACACTGTCATAATGCAGTAATGTCAGAGTCAAGGGGAGATTTAATATGCAAGAGATAAAAAAAAAGGGGAGAATTTCCTTCTTCTGACAGTCTAGACAGTGCAAAACCATATTTCAAGCCTAAGTAGATCAAATTGCAGTTAAGTAAGTACATGTGTCTGTATTAACTAATCAACCATTATGATTATACAGACTAATTAGGTAGAGTTGAATTGTAGCCTATCATAAACTGGTGATTAGATAGTATGAAATAAAATCTGAAGACTTAGCTCTAGTAATAACTCACCATGTGAACACAGACAAATGAGTGATGTTCATGGTACCTCCATTTCTCTACCATCAGGATAATACATACCTGGACCTGATAGTTTTAGGACATTTTTAATAATGAAAGTCATTCAAAGTGAATGAAGGTTCAAGTATTAAATATGAAAAAGATCAGTAATAACTATAGAGGATAAAGACTGCTTGTCTATGGTGCCTCTGATATTTTCCATAAATACCAAAATGTAAAATTCAAAACACTGAATTATTAGTTAAAAACACATTTAGCAATTAAGAACTAAGCTGTCATGTTAAGTCAGTTTTAGCTCAGGGTTTATAGAGATTTATTTCAATTGCTATTATAAAAAACCATCTCTAGTCTACATTACATGAGGGCCCTTTATATTTTCATAAAGCTTTCTATTTGAACAATTATCCTTTGAACTTTTCTGAGGAATTTATCTTCTGGTATCTTCATTCGATAGAGTGTATTTTCTGATGAGATAGCTGGAATCCAGAATTATAGATAATTAACTCTTTAAACTTGTTTTTTTATTCAATATGGTCTCAGGTTAATATATCCAAAGGATTAATTCACACATAATTTAAAATCAGACACCTCTTGGGTCTCCTGGGTGGCTCAGTTGGTTAAGCATCCAAGTTCAGCTCAGGTCATGATCTCACAGTTCTGTGAGTTCAAGCCCCACTTCAGGTTCTGTGCTGACAGCTTGGAGCCTGGAGCCCGCTTTGGATTCTGGGTCTCCCTCTCTCTCGCCCCTCCCCTGCTCGCTCTCTCTCTCTCTCTCTCTCTCTCTCTCTCTCAAAAATAAATAAACATTAAAAAAATTAAGTCAGACACCTCTTAAAACCTGGTACATATAATTTTCTTCTTCATAGATTTAAATAAAAGACACTGTGGAAATTAATACCTCCTTCTTTAGTTGTATGCTGAATCACACGAGTATGAATGAAATTGGAATAATATTGTTACCTGAGAAATAAAATAAAACTCCACTACTGGTGTTCCCCCAAATAAGAATCTGGGGATTTAAATGAACAAGATAAGCCTCTAAATTAAAACAAGATCTAATTCAATTAAAACTGATACCTCTTTCCAAATTGCATAAGGGAATCCTGCATTTCACACAGGAACACTGTATCACACATACATCATACAGACCCTTAACATGCTGCTCTTCAAAGGGGTCCATGATTCCATAAAGGACCTGATTGACAGTTCCAAAGACCGCTCGCTTCAGTGTGTCTATAACACAGGCATCCACTGTGCAAATTTCTCCACAAACCCAGCATTTATGTGTGAACTATACACATCCTGAACTGATGACAACAGGGTATTTGTTGCACTTGGTTTCCAGGGAAACGACACTTTGCAGGATCCCCACTTATCCTGCTCCATGCGAAGCAGCCTTAGAATCGCCTTCAAAGAGCCCTTGTCTCCATCTGTGAGCTGCAGGTAAGGTGCTGTGATGGCGGCTGCTAATGAGCTGACTCGCCTCCATCAGGGCAAGCCTAAATTTATTTCTGCTGTCCCCGTAGGGAACTGTCACCTAGGAATATGAGTGAGAGGAGAAGAAATTATTGCCCCTTCCCAGGAGCATGGCACTCTCACTAACACACTTGCTAATTTGATAGTTACAATAAAGGATGGATAGTTAAGGGGGAAAAAAATCCATGTACATTTGCTGGTACAGCAATGTCAGCTAAGTGTTTGCTTCCTAACTTTCCCGGTAGCAGCTCCCACCTGCCATGCTCTCTGCATGTGCCTGTGACTCTTCCTTTGTCAACTGTGCTTGCTCCTAATTTCGGATTTCAGGTAGCATCCCCTTTCCAGGAGCCTGTGTTCCCTTGCCCCTAATCTCTGATTGACAAGGAAGAATTTTAACAGAAGCTACTGGAAACGCAAAAACACATGTTTGAGATCACTGGCTAAAGCCAGTTTTGTTATGGTGATACTCATTAATGGGCCACTGCAATGAGAGTATTGATGGCAGGTGTCTTTTGTTCCTAGGGTCACATGCCAGGGCCAGTACTGCAAAGCAGAGAGTCGAGTCGCAGTGAGTTATGTAAGGAAGACTGATTCTGAGGGACAATTAGATACATGCCGCTGACATTGGAGTAAATTGGTGAATGATAGTATGTTTCTAGTTTTGTATCTTGGGAACTGTTATATTCTACCTGGAGATATACTTGAAGATAATTAATGAAGGGCAATAGAATTGTACTAAAGATACCCTAATGGAGGAAGCATTGTACAAGAAGAAATTGATAAAAGTAAGGCTGCTAAGTTTGCTGAATGTGAAACAATTGATATCACATAAATTATACCTTCATTTATACATGTGCTACCACTCATTTAACTAGACATATTGTTTCTTACAGAACAATACATACTCTCATTTGGGAGGCATTATACTATTCAATTAGGAGAAAATGATGGTGAGATTTAGATCATTTAGGCTTCTAGAAGCAAGTCACTGCCTCAAGAAACCTTGAAGGAGGCTGCAGAGGATAATATAAGATCAGAAAGGGTGCATAGGAGACAGTAGGGATGTTTAACACGTGTGCATCTGTGTGAGGTGTGTATATGTGCATGTGCACTTAGACGCCTGTATGCAAAAGTTTCAGTTGTGAAATCTGATACAGTAAAATTATAATACAAAAAGTACTTTTTTTCCAATACAACTGAGAATAATCACTAGGCCAGCATAGCCTGAGACTAGCTAATGGAAACAGAAGCAGACATAGGAATGTACCTGAAAGACCCGTTGAAATGTGAATGGAATGAGAATCCCTAAAAAATAACACATGTGATTTTATGGATGGAAAAGGAAAAAAAACAGTCTGTGGAGAGAGAAAACAAATGTTCCAGCAAGTCCATCCTTACTCTTTCTCCTTCCAAATGGTACTTTTTTCCAAATGCCAGTGTAGCATTGAGAGAAGAAATTACAGGTGCTCCTTAAAAGACAAGTCCGGTGAGGTACACAGCTGAGGACTCTACAAAGACTTCAGAATCATGGGCGGCTCCTGAGAGAATTTAAGCTAGTGTCCTGAAGAGAAGTTCTGAGAGTATCAGTCAGGATTCTCCAGAGAAACAGAACCCAGAGGCTATAGATAAACATCGGGAGAGATTTATTACGGGGTATTGGTTTTTATGATTATGGAGGCTGAGAAGTCCCACAATCTGCTGTCTGCCAGCTGGAGACTTAGGAAACCAGTAATGTAATTCAGTCCAAATTTAAATGCCTGAGAATGAGGGAGCCCCTGGTAGAAGTCCAAGCCCAAGGCAGGAGAAGACCGACATCCCAACTCGTGCAGAGAGGAAGAAAGAGAATTCTTCCTTCCTCTACCTTCTTGTTCATTCAGGCCCTCAGTGGATTGCAAAATGTCCACCTGCAATGGATAAGACAACCTACCGAGTCTCCCAGTGCAATTACTGATCTCACCTGGAACACCCTCACATACATGCCCAGAAATGGTGTTTAATCTGGGCACCCTGTGGCATAGTCAAGTTGCCACACAAAATTAACAATCACCCTGAGGTAGGCCATATAAAAATTCTTTGCTTTTTCTCCTAAGTGGGATAAAATAAAGGATACACATAAAAGTAATTTTAGAGAAGTGGGGGGAAGCAGAATTTGACCTCCATGAGAACTGATATTTGGCACATATTATTCAATAGGCCGTAAACAACGGATACCATATTTTGTCTGTATATCACCCTTTTCTCTATTTCTTTGTCAAAGATTATTACTTTTCTAGGCAAAATTATTTCTGCTCTCCTTGTGGCACCTTTCCCTCCTTTTTACCCTCTCATTCTGTCTAGTACATTCCCACCCAACAGTGTATAATCTCAGAGGAAATTGACCACATGTCTTTTGATGCAACTGCCCAAAAGGGAAGTAAGTAAGCAAACAAATAAGGTATTTCTTATCTTAAATGAATCAGAAAATGTTCCCCAGTCAAGTCTCTCTGGAGAAGGCCACTCCAGGATCTTCTCTGATTGTCCTGCCAAAAGGAGAAGAGTATGGCCAAATATATGCACAGATGTGTGTCTTGGTGCCACCAGAAATTTTAACTGCCATATTAATTACTAACTACCATTAAATTTCCACTCAGATAGTTCTACCATAACAACTATCTATTCTCGGAAATGCTAGGAGAGTTGAATTGGTCAAATTATACCATACTCCAAGGAAGATGTGGCTAGGGAATTTTTTTAAAAGTAAACTACCCTTGCTGTTTTATATATATATATATATATATATATATGTATATATATATAAAAAAACATATATATAAGTATAATGTATAATATATATGCATATATATTAGTTTTTACACTGAGTCTGTGCATAGTTGTCTCAAATCATTTTGGAAATTAGACAGGATATAAATTAAGCAAACAGTGAATCATCAAAATGTTAATGCATGTGTTGAATTCCAACATACACTGAGTAGAGGGAATAATTTGTCTTGAGGATACCACATCATCAGTGAAGTTTGATACTTATAACATTTAAGAACATTTTTTAATGTGTATTTACTTTTGAGAGAGAGGGAGATGGAGCGTGAGATGAGGAGAGACACAGAGAGAGGGAGACACAGAACCCAAAGCAGGCCTCAGGCTCCGAGCTGTCAGCACGGAGCCCAATGTGGGGCCCAAACCCACAAACTGTGAGACAGTGACCTGAGCCAAAGTCAGATGCTTAACCTACTGAGCCACCCAGGCGCCCCATTTTATAACTTTTCAGAAATGAATTCACTGTTGATTTATATTGACCTTAGAGTTTTGAAAACATCTAAGGTTTTTGTTTTGTTTTGTTTTTTACCTATTCTTTGATTTTGCACTTGGTTACATAAGGTTTTCTATTTATGACTATTTTTCTAAGGTTTATTTATTTATTTAAGTACTCTTTACACCCAACATGAGGCTCAAACTCACAACCCTGAGATCAAGAGTCATGTGCTCTTCTGACTGAGCCAGCCAGGTGCCCCTTTATTTATTGTTCTTAGATGTTAATGTATTAGATTCAACGTATAGATCCAACATAACAAAATATCCTTTTGGAACTTGATGATGAATCCAAAATCTAGGATCCTGAGTGCCATTGTCTCCCAACAAAAGCCCAGTCTGCATTAATTTTGGGCTTCACCTGTCAATATGAATTAGAGATCCAAATGAAGCTGCAAATATGATCATTTAGGCAAAGATGGCTATTGTACTATTTACGTATTCTTCCCATAACATTTGTCGAATGTTTCTCTGGGTCCAGCCTACCCATTCCTTTTTCATTTCCTCCCCACCCTTGCTGAGTAAAGGCAATGTGTCTTACTCATACTTGCATGCCTAGTAATATTTAACAGTGACTTACGTATTGTTGATCAAAAAACATACTCATCCAAACATTTAAAAATTACGTGGTGAGCTCCTACTCTGCTTTAGGCAGTGTGCTGTGTGCTTGATATAAAATGTGAGCAAGACACAGAATAAAACTGGAGAACAGAATTTTACAGCAAGGTGGCAGGCAGGCACATGAAGCGTTACAAAACAATTCAAAAGTACAATTATAACAACAAGTAACGGATATGTGTCAAATGGTAAATTGAGTTGAAATAATCCTGTCTGCCCACCTCCTCAATTATTTTTAGTCCTGAATTCCCAAAATAGTAAATGGCAGTATGAGGTCCAAAGAAAATCAATCAATTTTCTTCCCACCTTATACCAAGCTCTTCATAGATACCTCCTCACCCAAAAAGTGGTTTTTGATGTAATCATATTATAAAATATATTATTTATATTATATTATATATCATTAGTATTTGAGGAGATAGTCAATGTCCTGTACAGTTCGAATTCCATTTCATCCTCTTTCTGTTTTGGAAATGTAGAGAATGACCCAAAGTTTCTACAATAAAATTTTGCTAATCTTTCCACCACTGTTTTTTTTAACAATACAATCTAAAATATTGTCACAAGGTACAATCAAATTATTGGGAAGAGATAGATGATATGAGTTCTGCTCGCATACGACCTCGAAGGATGAAATAATTACAGTATATTGATGTAGTTATTGAACAAATATTTGTTAAGCACCTGCCACATATTTGTTACTTATTTTGCCACATATTTGCCAAATGTAACACAAAAACAAAAACTCCTGCCCATGGAAACTAAATAAAGTCTAAAAGCAGAAACAATAATGTGTGTTCTTTGTCCTCAATAATCCCTGACTTTAGTGGAGGAAATAGAATCAGAAGCACAATTATGACACGATGTTGCACAAGCAGAGGCAGAAATGACACAGAGCTTTATAGATAGCAGAGAATAAGTATACAGCATGTTTGCAGCACTAAGTTAATGGCTCATCTTCCCGAGTATCTGAGAAGTCATCTCGAGGTGACCTTTGAGAGGAGTTTCATAAATTGGAATCTTTAGTCCTGCTAAGAGCTATTAAAAACCCATTCTAGGGGCACCTGGGTGCCTCAGTCAGTTGAGCCTCGAACTTCATATTAGGTCATGATCTCACAGTTCGTGGGTTCAAGCCCCACATGGGGCTCTTTGTGGAGCCTGCTTTGGATTCTGTGTCCCCCTCTCTGTCAGTCCCTCCCCCACTCTCTCTTTCTCTCTCTCTCTCTCAAAAATAAATAAACATTAAAAAATTGTTTTTTTAATTTAAAAAAGGCACATTCCATGCAAAGAGCCGATGTGACCCATGTCAAAAGGGAAAAATTTCTAAAATCAGGAAAACCAATTTAGGCATGCATGGCAAGAGTGCTAGGAATATATATTGCTTGAACTAGGACAAGAAATAAAGGTGTGGAAAAGAAGGAAGAAAGTCACAATATTTTTAGGTGTTTTGATTAAAGATGGAAGTCAATGAGGAGGAGATTTGAAAGATAATCTCCACGTTTTCAGATTGATTGGGTAGATGATGATTCCTAAACAGATCCAATGTGGTGATAAATTAGCAGATATTAAGATACCTAAGATTTCAGGATAGTAAGTAGGACTTAACACAAATGAACCCCTCAGCAGGTCACCACAAACCTTAAGAAGCCTACTATATTTCATCAGATGCATGTTATATATTTTTATTTCCTGTGAATGGTGTGGCATGGGAAAAGTTTACAAAGAAATTTTATGGAGAATTTAGACTCAAATAATAAGAACAATTTCCATTGTCCAAATACCATCCCATAATACCTCTCTCAGAAAAAGAAACATTGGTAGTACTTTCCCATTATTGAATTCATATTGGTAGAATATGTATGTGTATAGTAGATACAATTAAGTTTTTAAATTATAATTCTATTTGTTTGCTTTTAAATGTTTATTTATTTATCTTGAGAGAGAGAAAATAAGCAGGGGAGGAGTAGAGAGAGAAAGAGAGAGAGAATAGGAAGCAGGCTCCACGCAGAGTAGGGCTCAGTCTCATGAACTGTGACATCATGACCTGAGCCTCCACATCAAGAGTCAGAGGCTTAACTGACTGAGCCACCCAGGTGACTCCAATTATAATTCTGTATTAAGAGGATTACATAGGTTTACATCCTGGAAGAAATCTATTATAACAGTCCACAACTGGGACCTTAAAAAATCTAGAATAGAACTTCAGTATATCCAGAACTGGGTAATAGTACATTTATAATGGGATCAGATGGTGAGTGTTCTCTCTGATGATAAAACAGTAGCAAATCTACCTTAAATCTGGTGAGTATTCAATATAAATTGAATAATGCAATACATCTATTATAATTAAATCAAATAAACCCCACAAGCAAGCCCATTACCTCTTGCACTGTTCCCACCCATTTAATACCATCATAATTGTTTCCATTACCCGGGATTAAAAACTTTGCCCCCATATTCAATTGGTGTTCTGCTAGGACATGGGGGAAAGAATTTTTCTGAAGGAGGATGATGAATCAGAATTAGGAAAGGCCAAGCAGGGCTTGGAATTGAACGTAAGGTACAGAAGCTCAGACAGGCAGTCTACCCACATCAACATATCCAACACCAAGTTGGTGGAGGCAATTTAGCACCAAAGGACGCAATATTTGATCAACAACAATTTAGGTACAGGAGGTCAGAGCATGGTAGTCAATCAGCTAGACAGGCAGTTTGGGGATCAAATGTACACAGGTAAGGAGTCCCTAGAAAAGATGCTGGATGAGTGAAAGGCTGAACTGGTAGTCAGGAATCAAAAAACTCAAAGGAAGCAAAGAGCAGAGCAAGGTCCTAGCATCTCCACCCAGATCAGCACAAGGAGAGAAAATCTGACAGGTGGGAAACCTCACCCTCAGTTCTTCACCCGGTCGTGATCAAATACAACCGGTAGTTTTGTAGCTTTGTTGTTCATGAATTACAGAATATTTCAGACTTTTAATGTCTAGCTTTTAGAAATGAAAATGTCTTTTTAAAAAATAGAAGCCAAAAGGCTAAAATGACAAAATCAGTTCTGTTTAGAACACTAGTCAATATGCTCTCTTATCAAAACTCATTTCAGGATTACAAGAAGGCTCAGTTTGCTTTCCATTTGTTCTTTGATTTAAATAGACACATCAACAACACAGTCTTCAACTGTGAAGGAGGAGGTGACTTCTGCTTTCCTCACCCCACTTTTGTTTAGTGTGGTCCCATCTCCCACAACACAAAGATGACTGAAGCAGTCCTGGTTTTTACTGATTGACTTGTCCCATATATAATTTCAAAATAGATTTGAGATAGCTAAGGATACACCCCCTAGCCCCGTAGTCCAACATATCTCTTCAATCTCATCAAAATGTGTATTATCACATCTTTCCAAGGCTATTGCTTCAGCCCTTGCCCAGCCTCCTCTTTCTGATTCCCCTGACATTCTATCCTGCAATTATTCTCTCTTTATTTTGTATCTTTTTTTCCTCTTCCTTCTCTCTCTTTCTTGTTTGGCTGCAAGCATGCAACATTCTTTCCTAAATATTATAACACAGTATTTCTTATGTAATATATATTTCCTATTATTGTACTGCAATATTGAAACCTAATAGTTAACTCTCTGTTCCTAATTTCCTATTTGATTTCATTTCATGTCCTATATTTTTAAACAGTGATTTACTGGAGCTTATAATTCCCCTCCTCTCCATTCTAAACTCATCAACATCTTTCTTCTATCTCTATCAGTTTGATAAAATGACGTTTTCCAATACGGCACTGACCTGTTTTTAATTACTTAACTCCTTGATATTTTCCCTATCCCTCTTGACCTAATTTTAGAGTTTTACAGAAGGAAATTCCTCATTTTCTGGCTCTGATAAATTGATTTCTCCTCTCCAATGCCCAGCTCAGATAATAATGTTGAATTTTTCAATGGTGACTATTATTTCTCTATTAAAAGTGGATTAACACAATTTTAGCCTTTAATCCCCTATTTCTTCTTTTCCCTTTCCTCAAAAAAATGTATCTTTTTCTTCTGGTTAAGTTAGCATTCTAAATATAACTATTGCATCTATACTCATAATCTAACTTTTTCTGCAGCTCTGTCTTACACCTCTGAGGAAAATCATTATATTTAATCAATGAAAGACATTTTAACATATCTAAAACTGAACAGATTTTTCTCTTTTCTCCCTGGTAAAAATCTACTTCCTCTTCCTTTTGTTTCATGTCCCCTGGGCTTAAATTCTCATGACTGCTTCTCATCTCTGCCTTCTGAGACCTCCACATTTAATCAACCAAAAATCCATACTGTTTCCTGTTTCTGACTTCTATTTTAGTCCTTTCTTTTCTATGGCCATCACCACTGTCCTAATTAAGGCTCATACCAGCTCAAGTTTGTTCTATGAAACAGATTCTTCAAAGGTCTTCTATCACTAAAGTTTCTCCTCATATGAATCTATCTTGCAAACAGATTGGTCTTTCTAAATACTGTTTTGATCATGCCACACATCTGATTTAAATACTTTCGATGAAATCAAAGCATCTAAGCCTAAAATTCAAAATCACCCACAATATATCCCAAACTTTCTAGAGTCCTCCAATTACTCCTTCCTACCCCAACTCACCAAAATGGACAGATATTTATATTCACTGACATCTGTATATGTCTGGGATACCCAGCTCTCTGAGTCCTTTCCCATGACATAACATCCTCATTGCCTATCTGAAGTTTTTCTCAAATTTCAAGACCAAGTTCACATTCCACCTCGTCCATAGGGTACTTAGTTTCCTGCAACTCACAATGATCTTCTAAAATCTGTATATACAATACTCTGCATATTTTTCACATAAACTATGCAACACATGTTATTTTGACATATAATATCTCTTCAATTCTTTCATTTCTCTTCAGAGAATGTGTCTTATATTTCTATATTAGCCATTTATTTTTTAATTCATAGTAAGCTTAGTGTTTTTATTGATTTTATTGAAAACCACAATACTAACTAGAGATATGTAATAATTAACTTTCATATTTCTGTCTAAAATTTGTAAGTTATATATGTATACATAATACATTATTTAATTTTGCATATTTCTCTCTTTCAATTTTATAAAAAAAATATTTTGTCTCCATTCTTACCCCTGTGTGTGTGATACATACATGTAAGTCCCTCCTCAACTCCTCTGTGACTTAGACAAGCAATGGCATCCTGTACTTCAATGTCTTTCCTTTTACTTATTTATTAATTTTTTTTCTACAGAGAGAGAGCAAGCAAGGGAGAGGGGCAGAGAGAAAGAAAGAGAATCTCAGACTGGCTCCATGTTCAGCACAGAGCCCCACGCAGGGCTCAATCCCAGGACCCTAGGATCGTGACGGGAGCCGAAATCAAGAGCCAGATGGTCAACGTACTGAGTCACCCAATGTCTTTCCTTTTAAATTGGTAATTAGACTATGGGTCTTTACCTTCTCACTTTGGGGTGTAAACATAAATATCTACTTGTAATGAAGATATATAGTGTATCTATAAATACAGCATAGCACTTCAGAGGAAAACTAGTCTTTGCAGCTAAGTTATTATTGCCATTATCTTACATTATGAGGGGTAGAAATCTTTATGATGGAATATATAACAGGCTTTACCTAAGCAAAGGTACTATGGAATGCCATAAATATCTTTTCCTTTACGTGTAATTTTTTACCTAAATGTACATCTCAAAGACTAGTAAAATTAGTTTGATGGAAGTACCAATTTAAGTGCTCATAGTTTTTAAATTGTCTGATAAATAATGTTAACTTTAACAAATTTGTTTTTCTTCTTTTAGAGCATTTCATCTCACAATCCAAATTTGCGACCTTGAATTCCTAGGTTTTAAATCTTCAGTATTTACAAGGCTACAAGGTTGTTTGAAATAGAGCAGCAGCACCCTCTAGTGGTTACTGTCTTGTTGGAAGCCGCATACATTTTTGTTTCCTTAAATAATTTCAACTGCTTTTTTTTCTATTTTTTTCATGTTTGCTAGTGAAGTTTGTCACAAATCATAATTATATATGATTTTTTCAAGTTTTCTATCCTTCAGAAAATATATCAAAATATATTCAACCATTAATGTAATTATTTCCAAGAATGGCATTGTTTGTTTTTAATGTAGAAATCAAATGTCTAGAACATTTCTCACAACTTTCCATGGAAAGCAGTTTGTTTTCTTGTCAAGTAGAACTAGAAATTCAACATACATATGAAACTTAGGCAGTTTGTAAAAAATATTTTCATTTATTTTTTCTGTGAATAATTTTAATATAAAATGACTAATGGGGCCCATGAGAAAAAGACCAGGTTAACAGTAAGTGCAAATATTTACCCCCCCAATACTAAGTTGCCCAGAACACATAAAGTTGTTCAAATAATAATTATTTTCCAGTGGCTTATTTATATACATAGGAAAACAAGCAGATGTTTATTTGTAGTTTAATTCAGGTAAGTAAATACTTATCAAATATCAGTTATTGCTGGGTGGTGAAGATATAAATATTCTACAGTCACAAAAAGCATTTTTCCAGCCTTTGTTTTATTAAAATGATATCCCATAATAGTTTTATTAGGTTCTTGCATATCAATAATCTTTCTTCACAAATAAGACAATTAGAGTATAGAAAGTTTAAAATGTATTCAAATGCATTTTGGTTTTTGTTTTGGTTTTTTTATTTTATTTTATTTTAGAGAGAGACAGAGAACATGAGCAGGGGAGAACAGTAGAGGGAGAGAGAGAGACTCTTAATCAGGCTTTACACTAAGGATCCAGCTCCCCCCTACCACCCTGGGATCATGACCTGAGCCAAAATCAAGAGTGGGACTGAACCATCCAGGTGCCCCATATGCATTTTGAATACCAGAAGTAGAACTCTGCTAAATAGTCTGCATTTAAATTTTATAATACCTGACAACTTGCGTGATGTTTTAAAATACACAGTGCTTATAAACACATAGATTTCAGTCAAAATTGTGAAAAAATAATTCCATAAGAAGTAAGATTTTTTAAAGTTTTTTTTTTTTAATGCTTATTTCTTTTTGAGAGAGAGATAGGAGAGAGAGAGAAAGAAAGCAGGGGAGGGGCAGAGAGAGAGAAACAGAATCTGAAGCAGACTCCAGGCTCCAGCTATCAGCACAGAGACTGACACAGGGCTCAAATTCACAAACCATGAGACCATGACCGGAGCCAAAGTTGAAAGTTTAACCAGTTGAGCCAGCCAGGTGCCCCCAAACCACCCAACTTGTAGTATTCTGTTACGGTAGTCCTAGCCAACTAACACAGGCACTCCGATCCAGTTATCACCCTGCGGCTTCCCTACACCAATCACAACTTTGTAAATAGTCACCTGTTACATTGTCTTGGATGCCCAGTTAGAGTGTGCGGTCCAGTTCCGATTCACTGCTCTAGGTATTGGCCCTAGGGTTTTTGTTTTGTTTTTGTCTTGTTTTTGTTTTTGCTTTAAAGCAATGATAATGATAGTGTATCAGTTTCCCAAGGCAGATCTGGGAACCAGAAATCTGAAATCAAGATGTCAACAGAGCTATCCTCGTTCTGAGGGCTCTAAGAGAATCCCTCCTTGCCTCTTCCAGCTTCTGATTGCTCCAAAGTTCCTTGGGGTGCCTCACCCCAATCTCTGCCTCCATTTTCACACGACCTTCTCCTCTTTGTCCTCCCTACCCTTTCTTCTAAGCATGCCTATTACTGGATTGAGGGCTACCCTTATTAATCCAGCATATTCCCATCTCAAAATCTTCACCTTAATTATATCTGCAAAGATCTATTTTTTTTTTTAAGGAGATCACATTTACAGGTTCCTCTTTCAGAGGAGCACCACTCAAACTACTAGAGTTAGAACAAATCTCAAAAAGAATTTACTGTCTTCTTACCTGATGTCATCTGCTTAGTGTAACATCTCTCTTGTAAAAAATAATTTTAAAAAAGTATCATTATTAGAAAGCAGAAAAAAAAAGAAAGCATAGAATTCCATATAATTAATCCAGAAGTACAGATAAGTACAATGTGCATACATTACCTGTATTTCTTAAGTCAAAACAAGGCACTTGGAGCACATAAAAATGTTGAAGAATTTTAATAAATAGAACATGTATTTAGCACATTTTAACAAGTGTATAAGAAACCATAGTTATTTTTAAAAAGCATTCTGTTGACTCATACACAGAATGTATTTTATATCTACTATGTTCAAGACATTGTTTTATGAAAAAAATTAAAGCAGTTATGGTTTTTAAGAATCAATACTATGAAACATAAAATAACAAGAATTAAATTTAAAAGTTCATTTGTTGTAATTATTTATTTTGTACATGAAAAATGTAAATTTCTATTTATAAGTCTTCTTCATCTAGGCGTGGGGTTTCCTACTCAGATTCTATACCACATGTTAACTCTTTCCACATTAACTGTGTTACCTTTTTTTGTCAATTGGAAAAAATTGAGCATTCATAATTATTATCGTTCTATAAAGAGAACATTCATAATTATTTTCTTTCTACAAAGTTTGGCATTGCTTAAAAGAAAGGGAAAACTTACAAGCCAAGATTTTATCTCTTAAAACTCTAGTTGCTCAATTATGACCAGAGAACTGAGCGTATTGTTCATGCTATCATATTTTCGAAAGAGAACATTTCTCCCTCAGGACTTAGGATCAAAAGGCATCCTATCAGGTTTTTAAGTATAATGTTGTAAAGAGAGATTCTTTCAAATTTTGATCATAGCACTTAATGAACCCATTGTGCACTAAATAACAGGTCATAAAAATTCTGGTCCTACAAGGTCCATGAAAGGAAACTAACAAGTGTATAGCCTTCATGTTTTCTTTTCACTTCCTCTTTCTCTATGTTAATATGCTGAACTTATTTTCTTTTCTTCCCCAAATAAGGATTAAAGAATGTTATTCCCTAACCTCTGAGATGTTTACATGAGATATGATGATTCTTCAACATTTCAATCAGGCGTAATCGTTAACATTACATTTGTTTTGAGAGGAATAGACTTGATATGTGAAGAATGTTTAGTATTCTTTCATGGCTGCCTGACTCTGCATAATTATAATATACCTCCTGCAAATAAAACCTTCCTTTATCAGTTTTAAGACTTCTTTTGATGACAGTAAACTTTATAGTGGGCTTTTCAATAAGTACTGCCTTTAAGATACTTTTATTTTTATTTTATTTGTGTGTGTTCCCTGAACTTTTATTTCCTCCCCAAGAGAATGAGATGCCAGCCCTAAGCCAGCTTGATGTCTGATGCCTCAAGAAGTGACCAGGCAGAAGGAAAAAAGTAAAATGAAATCAAAGCATTTCCTCTTGGGAAGCAGTTAATATTTGGTTTATATTTGATTCATACACAGATTCAGATATTTCTATTGCATTCATATTCATCAAAATGCCTGCTGAAAATCAACACAAATATTGAATACTCTCGGAGTATTTCCACAGGAGGCTGCAGTCCACATCAGGCTCTGTGGTGCAGTGACTTTTTTTATGCTTGGTGTGACTGCTGGCTCTCTAGGAAGACGCCATATGGTGGAATCATTAAATTTTTTCCAGCTGGACATGTGAGCTAACTTCATGCCTTCTTTATTTACAAAGAAATACTTCTGTTTAAGAAGTTATTTCTAAATATCTATGTAGGACCACTGAGAGATGCCATCTTCGGTATCAAAACCAAGACTATAAGGACCGCCACAAAAGTCATCAACTCATTGAAAAGTCAATAGTAGAAAAGCCATGAATGAAACGGGATGCCTTTCTCTTTTTATTATTTAGTAAAGTGAACTTTGCGATGACAAAAGCATAGAATCTACGTATTTCTGGAGGTATGAAAATAAGATGGATTTAGTATCTAAAGATTTCATATAAACGCTAAGTAGATCTTGCTTCTCTTCACTATACTATGAGACCAATGCAAATTCCAGGTAGAAACATCGCAGCTTTAAATATTTGTGAGACTCGTCGTATAAGCACGTGTCACAAACGTGTCACAAAGGTTATGAGCGGAGGCCTATCTGGGTCGGTGGCTTCTGCACTGCTCCACCATGCCCCACAAAGACACTGTGGCTGGTGTCTCCCTTCTCTCAGTTGTGCCGGCTTCTGGCTGTAGGTAACTTCATCTGTCTTCCACCACTGATCAAAATTAACAGTCTGCTCCTTTATGCCCCCACTTTCTGTATGTCACTAGAAAATAATACACACACACCTTGAAATAATTTCTGTTTGTATATTCCTAAGTGTTAATTAAATGTGTTTTTGTATCCTTGCCCTTTAGCACAATGCCTAACACACCATAAACACTCAATACATTTTACTGAATTGCTGGTAGAACTAACCATGCTGAACCTTATCATTTGTTTTTATCCAAATGCTGCCAGTAAGCGGTTTTTGGACCTTGGGCAAGTAACTCACTCATTCTCTCTACTATAACTTCTAATCAGCAAAATTAAATATTTTAACTGGAACTAAAATTATATACTTCCAAGTTTTGAGCTCCTAAGTAAAAAACAGAGAGGATTAGTCTTGCAATTTCAAACTAAACGGAATTTTGGTCTTTGGGGAAAGTATTCAAGAACAAAAATTCTTTTGTCTTCAAAACCCCAGAGAAAATCTATATCCATAACATGGGTGCTTAAAATCAAAGGTGGAGTGATTGTTACCACTAGCAGCTACATATGCGCTACTTAGCACCGCACTGAACGCTAATTGGTTTGGGAAAGCAACATTTGATCATAACCGCCAAGTGCACATTATATATAATGATTAGTGAGACGGACCGAGTGCATGCTCTCTTCCCACTGTTCGGTTGTAGTTATTAGCGGCTGCCGCCCTCCCCACCTCCAGCAACATCGATGTCTCTAGAGCTCTGAGCCCATTTACTTTCCATTCACTGCTTGCCTCGCTGCCTGCAGCTGTATTAATACATCCCAGAAGAATTTGTTCCCATCAATTATAGTAGAAGTTGTAGTCACAGTTCCGTGGCACATCAGCACTACTGCAAGCAAGCAAAAATAATACATAAAATAAAGAAAATAAAAACGGACTCAGCTCATGAGGCACTGCAATTAAGATGCTGAGATATGGGAAGAGGGGGAAATAAAAGGTGCTTCTACATTACAAGACGAATTATTTGTTACCTAACATTTGCTATAGGGAGAGAATAATAATGATTTCTGGAATAACAAATGCTTTTAGGGTTAAACTTTTGAGGGAGACTTAAGAGTAAGAATGACAGGTGTACAACACTGAAGAATTAGACTAATTATTCCAAGTCCTTAATTGTGATTCCCTGGAGTCTTAGAAGGTTAGTTTTGGTCTTAGGAGTCTCTTGTTAAATGTTTATTCCTGCTCCTAGAAATTATTCCTGAACTAAGAAATGCCATGAGTGAAAAACATTATGGTGTTGCTAGGATTTGAATAATTATCCTAGAAATAAAAATATTTTTCTACACTTTTTATTATGATCATCACTTAGGACTTATATAGACTTACACTTTATATGACTTATATAGACTTATATAAAATTTTAAAGGCAGAAGAATGCCAGGATATCATGCAACTACATCATTTCATTAATGAAGAAACTGAAATACCTTACCTAGGTGCTAAGGGAAAATTAAGTCAACCATAATACTCTATTAAATGTTTTAACCGGCTCATCTTCCAGAAGTACCCCTAATTTCTATTACATTGATCTATTCTTTCTTTTTTCTTATTTTCTAGCTTCTAATATTTTATTAACTCTAATTATTTATTGTTTTTGTTTCCTTCTTCCCATTATAATGTATCCAACCAGAGAGCACATTCCTTTGTCTATTTTGTTCATATATGTATCCAAAATATCTAGAGTAGTGTTAATACACACTAACGTTTGAATTCATATATGCTGAATAAATAACAAAGGCATGGATAATTGGTGCAAAAAGTCTGCTAAGGAAGTAAGTGGGGAAATAGGAGAAAATACTCTCAGGCACATAACTGGAAAGACAATTACTGATAACAATGGAAAAATTAGTAGAGGAGTAATTTTGGCTACACATGGGGGTCTTTATATTTTAATATAAGAAACGGATAGGATTTTGCAACACAATATTATTTTATTCCAAGTAAATTCGTTGGGCAAGAATATCAGCTAAAACTGAAAGTTAAAACCTCATGGAAAATAACCCTTAAAGAAGCTGTGAAGAATTAAAACTGCCACTGGGAAAATAGAAAAGGAAATTCTCCAGGTAGTGATCCCTTTAAGAAGCACGGAGAAGACTGAAGATGAATGTAGATGACACCAGTTCAAAGTGCTCTTCAAGGGGCACCTGGGTGGCTCAGTCGGTTGGGCACCGGCTTTGGCTCAGGTCATGATCTCACAGTTCATGGGTTCAAGCCCCGCATCGGGCTCTGTGCTTATGGTTAGCTCAGAGCCTGGAGTCTGTCTTCAGATTCTGTGTCTCCCTCTCTCTCTGACCCTCCCCTGCTCGCTGTCACTCTGTCTCTCAAAAATAAAAATAAAATATTAAAAAAAACTAAAAAAACAAAGTGCTCTTCAATATTTTCCTGTGTGAAACCAACCATCCAGTTATCATGGTAGAGAAGGCAGATAATATGTAGCTACAAAAACTCAGGGCTCAAAAACAGATATGAAACCATCCATGAATCGTGGAGGAAGAAGGACCTCAGGAGACATGTAGATGTTCAACTTCTGTTGTTGTTGTTTTTTCTTTTTGTGAGGATAAAAGTAATAATTTGCAAGCTTTTTACATGACAGAGCAAAAAACCGGAAGTGCATCCATTAAGCGATCCTTATTCTTTAATATTTGTTTAAGGGTGCCTGCCTCATTCAGTCAGGAGAGCATGTGAATCTTGATCTCAGGGTGGTGAGTTCAAGCCATATGTTGGGCATAGAGATTGCTTTAAAAATAAACAAACAAATAAATAAACAAACAAATGAACAAATAACATTTGTTTAGATTCGCTTTATGGCTAGAGATAACATCAGTTTTGATAAATGCCCCACAAGCATTTGAAAATAATGTGTATTCTGCAATTTTTGTGTAGACTGTCTTATATGTACCAATTAGGTCAGTGTGATTAATGTTTAATTCTTTGATGCCTACTTACTTTCTGTCTAGTTGTTCTGGTATTGATAAAGATGAGTAAACATTTCCAAAAATGATATTGGTTTTTTTTTCTACTTTTAAAATATTTTTTAAATATTTATTTTTGAGAAAGAGAGAGAGAGAAAGAGAAAGCACAAGTGGGGAAGGACTAGAGAGAGAGGGAGAAACAGAATCTGAAACAGGCTTCAAGTTCTGAGCTGTCAGCACAGAGCCTGATTCAGGGCTCAAACCCACAAACCATGAGACCATGACCTGAGCCGAAGTCAGACACTTAAGCAGCTGAGCCACCCAGGGGCCCTTTATTACTTCTTTTTGATTTCTCAATTCTTACTTCATATATTTTGAAGCTATGCTATTAGGTGCCACTGAAATAAGTTTCTAGGCCCAAGATGGAGCTACTCTGGCCCAGGGTGCCAAACCAGCAAAATAAAATTTATATAACCTTAGTGTTCCTATAAATGCTCCAGTAGACCAAAAATGCAGGTATCCAGTCAGCCAATCCCCAAAAACCAACCTAAGTCTAAGATCCATGCTTATTTCCTTATTCCTTTTCACCCTCCCAAAAAAGTAGATTATGTGGCCCAGCCCATCAGATACTATTTATTGTCTCTTCCTTGTTCTTTATTCTTTATCCTATGAAAGTGTCCTGCCTTCTGCCCCATTTTGCAGTTCTCTGGATAAAGACAGTCCACTTACAGTGTTCAATAAAGTTTGTGCCATCTAAATTGTTTTCTTTAGTCATTTTTTAGCAATTTATACAAAATACTGTGGACTGGTATTTTTATCATGCCTCTTTACCTTGATTAATACCCCCTTATTTCTGTCAATACTTCACCTTGTCATCTTTTTTTTTTTTTTACTGAGATATAATTAACATATAACATCATATTAGCTCCAGGTACTCAACATAATGATTCGATATGTACATACTACAAAATGGTCACCACAGTAAGTCTAGTTAACATCCATCACCACACATAGTTACAACTTTTCTTTCCTTCTTGTGATGAGAACTTTTAAGATCTACTCAACCTCTCCATTTGACAGATAAAGAGACAGTGTTTATAAAAATGTGTTCTTTTACTAGCTACCCATGTAACTTTGGACAAGTTGCTTGCCCTCCTTAAATGTTGATTTGCTGATTTTTATAGGTATGTATACATATATGTATATGTATATGTGTATGTATACACACACACACACACACACACATACGTATAGTATCTTGTTTGACAATTTGATCTTTTTTGTAGGAAAAGATTTCCTAGTTTACCTGGCAGCAAATACCTTCTACAAACAGATCAATGCACTGCATAAAGTCACACAATGAAATACTACATAGAAGAGAAGGTACAAGCTACAACTACAGGCAAGAGTATGGATAAATATTACAAAGATAAGTTTGAGGGAAAAAAAGAGAAGAAGTGAGAGAAGGTAAAAAGTTCTATATACTATGATTGCAATCATATAAAGTTCAGGGATTAGTTAAGATTAACCTTAATATTGTTTATTCTTGAGAGTCATTTACTAAATGTGAGCCCAAGAAGGGCTTCTGGGATACTGATTACATTTTCTCTGTTAGATTCTGGTTGCATACATGTGGTCACTTTGTGAAATTCCATCAAGGTATACGTGATCATTTGTGTATTTTTTTGTATGAAATTTTTACTGAGGGGAATTGTCAATGATCACACAATTACTTTAAAGAAAAGCACTGATATAATATCCAGGTCTTGTTCTACTGTTTTAATTAAGTACACATATATGAATGACACACTTATTAAACAAACACACAAATCTTTAAAAAAGCTATGTACTCGCAATTTTCTAATAATTTTGATGGATTTGCCAACAAAAGAATGTTATGCTATAAAAATACAACCAACAGGGAAAAAAAATTGCATGGAACACCTTTAAAGACTTGCCCTGGGTCTTAAAAATATCATGATGTAGCAAATGTTAACACCAAAACTCCAATGTTAGAACCAAAGGGCTGAATCACAAGCAGTTGCTAAACATCAGAGTACAATCTATTTTAGTTGAGAAATAGCCCAAGGTACAGAGAAATGAACTGCTAACTGTTTGGAAAAGTAATAAATAGCAGTGACAAATAAAGACTACCTTTGCTTTTTCCTTGCTTGAAAAATCACATGTTTTCTCAACTCTAGCGTGCTTTGGTTAAAATTAAAGGATGTAAAAAAAAAAGTACATGTACAGATTATTTTTTCTTTTTAAGAATGGCAAAGGAAATTAAATATTTCAGGAAAATATTAATAAATGTAATAGGGAATATGGAAATTTTAATTAACAATTATATTGAGAAAAATGAGGCATTTCTTTTACTAAGTTTCACTTAAAACCTTTTTAATGTTTTTATTTAGTTTTGAGAGATAGAGAGAGACAGAGCATGAGTGAGGAAGGGTCAGAGTTGGAGACACAGAATATGAAGCAGGCTCTAGTCTCCAACTATCAGCACAGAGCCTGACATGGGGCTTGAACCCAAGAACTGGGAGATCATGAGCCAAAGTCAGACACTTAGCCAACTGAGCCACCCATGTGCCCCCCAAATGGGGTATTTTTACAATTAATGTATATCTGAGCAATATAGATACTAACCAAAGATGTTTGGAAAGAATAAACTTTGCTGTTTCAGGCCCAAGACTTTAGAAATAATCTAAAAGTATAAAAAAATAAAGGGGTTTTAAAAAAACCTTACCTAACTTTTGATAAGGAAATAGATATATATTAGTAGACTACAGAGCATTAAGAAAATAAATTAGAAAAGAGAAAGAATGCATTTAAGTTGAATTTAAGAAAGAATAATTTCCTAGAAGACCGCTACATCTTAAAATATCAAATTGGAAAAAAAGGGTGAATGTCCATCCTTGAAAGAAAACAAATCTAACTTATAAAGTACCAAGGCATATATCAAAACCTTTCGATATTAAAATGAGTGTGGAAATGCTTACGCAGTAACTTTAATTATTTATTTAGCATTTGTACTTCACGGGGATGGTGGAGAAATGAGAAATACATTGAGGCACAGAAGATTTAAATAATTTTGATTCTAGATTTTAAAAAACTTTTATTTTTAAAATGTTTTCCTCAGAGTAAATAAGTTCAAACTTAAGCAACCATCAACTTCAGACTGCTGTATGCATATGTATATGTTATATACAAACCTAATGGTAAAGAAAAAAGAATCCAAGTATGTCACTAAAGAAACAAACCATGAAAGAGAGAAGAGAAACAAGGGTCAGAGAAAAACTACAAAAACAACCACAAAACAAGTAACAAAATGGCAATACATATCTATCAATAATTACTTTAAATATAAATGGACCAAATGCTCCAATCAGAAAACATAGGGTGACAGAATGGATTAAAAAAAATCTATATACCGCTTACAAAAAATTCACCTCAGACTCAGACACCCACAGATGGAAAGTGAAGATATGCAGAAACACTTATCATGCAAATTCATGTCAAAAAAAAGCTTAGGTAGAAATACTTATATCAAAAAAACCCATAGACTTTAAAACAACGATGATAAAAAGAGACAAAGAAGGACACTATATAATAAAAAAGCACACAATCCAACATGAAAATATAACAAGTGTAAATATTTATACACCCAACATCACAGCACCCAAACACATAAAACACCTAATAACAAACTTGAAGAAATCTGTTGGTAATAATACAATCATAGTAGGAGACTTTAACACCCCAGTTACGTCAATGATCATCTAAATAGAAAATTAACAAGGAAACACTGGCTTTCAAAGATACACTGGACCAGATGGATCGAAAAGATATATTCAGAACAATCCATTCTTAAACAGCAAAATGCACCTTCTTTTCAAGTGCACATGGAACATTCTCCAGCGTACATCACATATTAGGCCACAAAACAAGTCTCACAAATTCAAAAAAGATTAAAGTCATACCATGCATCTTTTCCAACCATAACACTATGGAACTAGAAATCGACCACAATAAAAAATCTGAAAAGAGCACAAATACATCAAGGTTAAATACCAACCTACTAAACAATAAACTGGTCAACCAAGAAATCAAAAAGGAAATCAAAAATTACATGGAAACAAACAAAAATGAAAACACAGTGGTTCATAATCTTTGGGATGCAGGAAAGTGGTACTAAGGGGGAAGTTCATAGCAATATAGACTTACCTCAGCAAGTAGGATGTGGGAAGCAGCAGCAAGGAGCCAGTAAGGAGAGTGCGATTGAGCAAAAGCTCTCATGCCCTTGCAACCCTTGCAGATGCCCCCAGTTTCTCAGAGGTTAAATCACTTAAAATGTTAATTGTCCTTCTTGAGTTAGAATGTTGATTGTATTAAGGTCCTTCAAGCTTTGGCAATCTTCTGGGATTCTTTACAGCTGTGGCTGTCTGTATAGAACTACTTGCCTGTGAGAAATAAAGCGGCAATATGGGCATCACTCATGTTGTTCCTCCCGTCCCCATCCTTTAACTCTCCCTTCTTTTCCTCATTCCCTTATCCTCACGTTCTTGCTCCTGAGCACCCGTGCACGCACAACAGTAGGAAATATCTCAAACAATTTAATCTTACACTGAAAGAGACTACAAAAAGTACAAACAAAACCCAAAACCAGCAGAAGGAAGGAAATAGTAAAGATTAGAGCAGAAATAAATGATATAGAAGCTAAAAAAGCAATAGAAAACATCAATGAAACCAGCAGTTAGTTCTTCAAAAATATCAACAAAAATTGATAAAACTTTAGCCAGACTCATCAAAAGAGAAAAAAAGAGTGAGAGAGATGACTTGAAAAAACAAAATCACAAATCGAAGAGGAGAAATAACAACTGACACTACAATACAAAAAATTGTAAGAGAATATTATGCCAACAAATTGGATAACCTCAAAGAAATGGATAAATTTTTAGATATATATGTACATCCTATCAAAACTAAAGCAAGAAAAATTAGAAAATTTGAATAGACAGATTATAAGAATGAAATTAGAGAAATATTTAAAATTCTCATAACAAACAAACATCCAAGTCCAGATGGCTTCGCAAGCAAATTTAACAAACTTTTAAAGAAGAGTTAATACCTACTTTTCTCAAACTTTTATAAAAAATAGAAGAGGAAAGAAAACTTCCAAATTCATTCTAGGAGGCCACATTACTCTGACACCCAAACAAGATAAAGACACTACAAAGAAAGATAACTACAGGCCAATATCTCTCATAAACATAGATGCAAAAATCTTCAACAAAATACTAACAAACTGAATCAACAATATATTTTTAAAAAATCATTCAATACCACCAAGTGAGATTTACTCCCAGGATGCGAGTGTAGATATGTCCTGTGAGGCAAGATAAACAAAAGAAAAATAAAACAAAACAAAACAAAAAAACTATTAAGACTACATTAAAATGAAAAGCTTCTGTACAGCTAAAGAAACGATCAACAAAACTAAAAAGCAGCCTACAGAATGCGAGAAGATATTTTCAAATAATATATCTGGTAAAGGGTTAGTATTTAAGATATGTAAAGAACTGACATAAGTCAACACCCAAGAAACAAATGATCCGGTTTATAAATGGGCAGAAGACATGCACAGACATTTCTCCAAAGAAGACATAGAGATGGCTGATAGACACATGAAAAGATGCTCAATTTCACTTGCCAGCAAGAAAATAAAAATCAAAACCAGGATGAGTTGTCACCTCACACCTGTCAAAATGACTAAAATCAAAAACATAAGAAACAACAAGTGTTGGTGAGGATGTGAAGAAAAAGGAACCCTCAGGCACTGTTGGTAAGAATGCAAACTGGTGCAGCCACTCTGGAAAACAATATGAAGTTTCCTCAAAAAGTTAAAAATAGAAATACCCTACAATGCAGTAATTGTATTGTTGAGTATTTACCCAAAAAATACAAAAACATTAATTCAAAGGGATGCATACACCCCTGTGCAGCATTATTTAAAATTGCCAAATTATGGAAGCAGCCTAAGTGTCCACTGACTGAAGAATGGATATAGAAGTAGTATATACATAAAATATATATATATATATATACACACACACACACGATATATGCCACTACATATATGTATGTATGTGTGTGTGTGTGTGTATATATATATATATATATATAGAGAGAGAGAGAGAGAGAGAGAGAGAAAGAGAGAGAGAGGAATATTATTCAGCCATTAAAAAGAATGAAATCTTGCCATTTGCAATAACATGGATGGAGCTAGAGACTATAATTCTAAGCGAAATAGACTTGTTTCAGAGGAATATAAATCAGAGAAAGATAAATACTATATGATTTCACACATATGTGGAATTTAAGAAACAAAACTAATGAGCCATAGGAAAAAAAAAAGGTAGAGAGAAACAAACCAAGAAATAGACTCTTAATTCTAGAGAACAAACTGATGGTTACCATAGGAAAGGAAGGTGGAGGGTGGATGAAATAGACATAAAGCTTAAAGAGTACAATTATCATGATAGCATTGAGTAATGCACAGAATTATTGAATCACTATATGGTATATCTGAAAATAATCTAACACTGTATGTTAACTACACTGGAATTAAAATAAAATAAAAACCTTAATAGAAAAAAGCAAAATAAAACAAAATATTTTCCTCAGATTTGAAATTATATTATTCCTCCTATATACACTCCAAAAGAAATACATTATTCTTAGAAGTGTAAAAATATTGGGGCACCTGGGTGGTTCAGTCGGTTAAACATCCAACTCTTGACTTTGGCTGCCATAGATCATGATCTCATGTGAAATGAAGCGCCATATCGGGTTCTGTGCTGACAGCATGGAGCCTGCTTGGGATTCTCTCTCTTTCCCTCTCTCTGCCCCTCCCCTGCTGGCTATCTCTCTCTCTTTTCCTCTCAGAATAAATTTGAAAACTTAAAAAAACTTTTTAAAAGAAGAAAAATACTGATTTACAAGTATACTTTCTGCAATGTAATTCCTGGGGATGTCATCAAATCAATGTTCAAACTGGAAAGCAGTTAGTTAGGCTCAGTTTAACAGTTTTTTTATATTGTGATTCAAACTTATTAATGTAAATAAGTAGGGAAGAAAATAGAGTGAAACGATGTCATTTTAGTTTAAAATACAATTGGTATAATTACAAATGTAAATATGTAAGTAAATAATAACTATCAGAGATAAAATTATATCAACATGTAATTTCCAAAGCAAACAAAAAATCTAGTTGTATAAGACAAAAAAATTACTATTGAATTATATCTGAAGAAAAATGTGGTTAGCCTAATTCATGAAACTACTCTTTTCTTAGCGGTTGCTTTTGTGTTTTCTTCTTTTACTCCCACTATACTTGATTAGATAAATTAAGATTAATTCCTACAGAATCCAAATCTGCCTCTTAGTTATATAGCCTTGAAATAGACCCTTGATTAAATAATGTTTGCATTGTTTTGACTGCCTATTCCTACTATAAAAAAATTTAGGAAAGGCTGTTTTAAGTTAAAATATGAGAAAAGAGTAAAAATAATCAAAAGAAAGCAAGGGCAGTGAAACTGTATATGGTGTTGGAAAAAATATTGTTTAAGACTTGCTTTTTTGCTTTACCTCAAAGATAAGAAATATTTATTTTCCAATCTATCTTCTTTAGCTTTTATTTTTGACAGATTGATAATTTCTGTACAAAGTTTATCAGGCAATACCCCTGGCTCCTGACATCAAGCATGCGTCAGCAAAAGAACATGTCAGGGAACAACATAGATTATTATACAAGTGAAAATAATGTATAATATAATCAGTCTTACATTTATTCTTTGATTTGTTAGAAAAAACAGATTATACATAATACACATATAATCTAGTGAATAAGAATTGGTCAGAGACTTTACATATATTATTTTATTATCACAATTAATTGATGCCACCAAATCCAGTATTCTGCAAACGAGCAAAAGAAAGCTCAGAACAGTCAATAAAACAGACTTACCTCAGCTGACTTGTGATCAAATGAAGGAAGAACTATTAGCAATACTACTTTATAAATAAGAAACAAAATCTTCAAAAGGTTAAGTCAATTTACAAAGACCCCAATTACCAAATGGTAGAGACAATATTTATCCTAGTAATCTGACTCCAGAAATCACCATATAAATCGTTACTTCATGCTCCTTCCCACTATAGACCTCTGGTTTGAAGTTTGATTACAGATCATACTATTTAGACTTGATTTCAGTGGGACTATTCTTGACTCCTAATGTTAATGAGAACAAGTTATGTTTCCTTTTAGTCTTGCTTTTTGCTATCTTCTTGATAAGAGTCTGTCACTTTAAAACTAATGACTGGACAGGTAAACTCCACTGACCCTTAGTAATATGGCAAGAGCACATGAAAATGAAGCAAGAGTTAATATCTTTTATCTCATTCATTCACTTTAAGGCTAATATTCATGAAGCAGAGTCATGCATTTAAATCCCATTTGAGTCACGTAAATTTTCTAGACCTATTGCCCTCTCAGAACCGAGTCATTTTTCTTGGCAAACAAATACACTTGTCATAAGAGATACAAAATGAGAACCTATAGATAGACTTGCATCATTACATTGGCAAAAGTGTCGATGCTACCCAGTCATTTCATCTTTACTTATACATGAAACTTAGTTTTAGTAAAAGTCAATCCTAAATTAAGAATATGCTATTTATGCCTTCAATTGTTTGTACATGTACAGTACACATCACATAACCTCACATAACCTGGACTAGTTAGGTTCTAGAAAGTCTAGTAAACTCTTTGGGAACTGTATTATAAGAAGGCTATTATCAACCTAGAGCACTACTCAAAAGGGAATCCCAAGATACGTAAACAGCTACAGAGGACCTGGACTGAGAGGTTTCCCAGGATGTGAGAATTCCAGTGCTAAAAACAGCATAGTCCCACACAGCTTGGGATGGTTGGTGACTGTATTACAATAGCCTCCCTTATCTGCACGTTTGCTTTCTGGGGTTTCAGTTCTCACAGTCAAGCACCTTCAACCATGGGTCTAGAAGCAGATGGTCTTCCTTCTGAAGTATCATCAGAAAGTCAGTCATAGCCTAATACTACATCATAACGCTTCATTGCATCTCATCAGGTAAATCTTTCATCATCTCATATAATTCTCAAAAGAAGAAGAGTGAGTATAGTACAATAGGACATTTTGAGAGAGAGAGAAAGAGAAAATACATTCACATAACTTTTATTACAATATATTGTTACAATGTATATCATTCTATTTTATTATTGCTGTTCATCCCTCACTGTGTATAATTTACAAATTAAACTACAATAGATATGTATGTATAAAAAATGCTATACATGAGTATAGGGCTCAGTACTATCTGCAGTTTTAGGTATCCATGGGAAGTTGGGGCATGGAAGGCGTCCCCCTTAGGTACTGCTAACAGATAGTTGAAAGAATTAGAAAAAATTAATGTGAAATACTTCTGGAAAACCTAACTGAAACTCTATTAGATTTCTAGGGTTGCCATAACAAAATATCACAAACTGATCTGGAGGCTACCAGTCAAAGATCAAAGTGTCAAAACCTGGTTCTTTCTGAAGCCTCCCTTCTTGGCTTGCCGAGACTCCGCGTGTCTTCACATGGGGGTCTTTGACCAGTGCCTGTATGTGTCTATTTTTTCCAGTGTGTTAGATATTTCTCTTATAGGGACCTCAGTCATTTTGAATTGCTAAGGTTTCGTTTTAACTTAATCATCTCTTTAAAAACCTTATTTTCAAATATAGTCACATTCTGAGATGATAAGGGTTAGGACCTCAATAGATAAATTTGGGGTGAGAAATACAATTTAACCTATAACAGAAGTCTTCTAGTATTTGAAAGACTCTCATTTTGGATGGGTCTTTAAATATTCTTTTAGTCCTCAAAGGCAAAGAAAAATGACTGTAAGAGAAAATTACAATAAATGCATTTGTGATTCCAAACTATCCCATTGAATATGCTGCCCAGCTGAGTAGTAAACAATCTACCCTGATAGAAAATTTTGACTTGATTACCAAACTATGGTTTCCTGAAAGCTAGGCAATTCTGAAAAGACCACACTTGACAATAATAATCAGTGTATGTATTTTTGTGTATAAATGTATACATATATGTGTGATTCAATAATATAAAAACTTCAGATTTAGGGGCCATTAAAATGTGAAAGCATTTTACAGAGACAAATCACAGCATAAGATTGAAGAAGAGAAAGAGAGATACATAAACAGAGATACATAGAGATAAATAGGTAGATTTAAATGTAGATATGGATGTAGGTAAATAATTATAGAGATAAAGACAGAGATATATAGGTATCTACACCATCAAAGAAGGAAGTATTGAGAGGAAAAAATAGTAATCTTACAGTGGAGATGTGGTAGGGTCCCCTCTCTAAAGAGTGGGGAAAAAACAACTCAAGGCAAACCTGGCTATATATGTAAGTGAAAACATCCCTCACAACTTTGTAACATGAAACCACTTAATCAGACTATATGTTTGTGTGTTACCATATATAGGAGATGAAGAAATGGAAAATATATAAAAAACTACACCACGTGACATTGGGGGCTCAGTTCTTCAGGTACGAACCCAACTGAGTGGTGCCCGCCTGAATATGATGTTGCTTCCTGGAAAGAAAAGCCTCAGTGTCAGACTCTCTGTGTGAGAATCCTGCAACAGAAGAACCTGACAGAAACTACATTAGCCAAATAATGAAGGTCAGCATCACCAGAGATTTTATGTCAAAAGCATGTATTCACTGATACTATGTAATGAGATCTTTTCATATCTGTGCTACTCTTTCCAAAAACACATAACCCCAGGCTAATCATGAAGGCATCAGACAAACCCAAATGGGACATAATCGATATAATCTCTGGGTAATATTCCTCAAATCTGACAAGAATTCAAGGAAAGACTCTCACAGACCAATGGAGTTTGGAGAAATATGAAAGATGGACACAATGTGATATCCTGGAATGGGTTCAGTAATGAGACCCAAGTAAAGTCAAGAGTTGAGATAAAGTAATATACCAGTGTTGTTTCTTGTTATGACAAATTACCATGGCCATGTAAGATGATAATAATGGAGAATTCTCTGTATTGTCATAGTCATTTTTCAAAATACAAAATTATTCCAAAATAAAAAGACTATTTTAAAAATAATTCAACGCCTGGAGAATAGAATAGAAAAACATTATACGTAACACAGTGGAAGCATAGTCTAACCCAGATGAGAGATTATAAAATTGGGTAGAAGTGGTGTGGATGAAAAAATGAAAATAATTGATTTGAAAGTGTTAAAAATGATATAATTCAGTGATGTTATGTGTTTTTTTTATTTTTAATATTTTCAAATGCCACATTAGCTTTTCTAGTTACATCACATGGTTAATATATATTGAAATTATTCTGGAAAAAAATAGTTAGCCTTTCCACAATCATGATTAAGAGATTTCAACATCTTCTACAGATACAGCCAGACTTACAGATCTAAGTATAGGATCAGATTTTTACCCTTTTGAATTCTGCTCCTAATGGATGGCCTTACAGATTTGAATGGATATATATTTGCTCTTGTCACTCAAATCTCTTATAAAGAGAGCCCTTCCTGAGTTTGGGCAGTAACCACATCTCTCCTATTTGTAAGAATGGACTGGAGCCCATATCCATTCTAGTCCTGGAGTTCTAGAAACAAATGCCATCATCAAAGTCAGCATGGAAAAGAATTGACCAAGAAAGAGGAGCTCCTTGTGTTTCTTGATCAGACCCTACATGACCTGAATTACAGGGATCCCATTTATTCTCCTATTTCACTTGTGCCGGTTTAAGATAAATTTTCGTGCAACTGAAAGCCCTAAATGATAAATGATATCTATAATTATGAACTCTATCATTTTTATGCACTTTGTATCTATATATTTGATGGACTTTTATGACTTCTAACTATTAATTCAAATCACAGGGAAAAGTGTAGAACGGCCTAGGGTTTAGTGAGAATTCTGAGATATAGATGAGAAATTGCACTCTAATTCATGCCCGGCCTTTGGGAGTGAATCATGATTGGTCTAAGTCAGTGATTCTAAAACATTAGAGTGCATCAAAATTACCGGAAGAGCTTGTTAATTATCTGCAGGATCCACTGCCCAACGTTCTAAGTAGGATTGGTTTGAGACCTGAGAATTTGGATTTCTATCGAGTTCCCACAGATGACTCTTTCAGAACCACAGGTCTCTAAGTATCTCATATTCACCTTTTTTTTTTTTTTTTAAGAATGTGTATTTTGAAAGAGAGGGAACATGCACGACTAGGGGAAGGGGAGAGAGAGAGAGAGAGAGAGAGAGAGAGAGAGAGAGAGAGAGAGAGAGAGAGAGAGAGAGAGAGAATCCCAAGCAGGCTCTGTGCTGTCAGCTTAGAGCCTGATTTGGTCAATGTCATGAATTGTGAGATCATGACCTGAGCCAAAATCAAGAGTCCGATGGTTGACAGACTGAGCTACCCAGGCACCCTGAAGCCAAAATCAGAGTCCGATGGTTGACAGACTGAACCACCCCGGTGCCTCGAAGCATATAATATTTGCCTTTGATCGTCATTTCTCTCTGTGACTCAAATAAGGGCTTTCCAGAAACATTTTTTCATTGTTTTATGAAAGAAATAGGGTAATAGATGCCCTTTTTTCTGGTCTTTTTCTTCCAGTGTTGGACACTGCGATGACTGTGGTGCCTGGAGTTGGCCTAGTCATATGGGAATCAAGTAAAAAAACCAAGAGAACTACCAAGGTTCTCATTCCAATGCCCTGACCAGCCCCAGGACATATTTCTTTCAGAGTTCTTGATATGACAAGCAAATCAATGCTGTTATTATTATTATCCAACCATTAGTCAGGTACTCTGCTACTTTTAGCTAAATGTTCTGCTTGAGATGGTTACAAATGGGCTACTGCAACTGATATGAAAAGCACTCCTCTGGCTATGAATATTTTAGTGCAGCAACATTTTCCTTTAGGTCCTGTAAAGATATAGCACAGAGTACAGTTTCTTGAACACAATAGATGTTCAATAAATTTCTGCTGATTTAATGATAAATGATAGCAGTAGTTTGAATTCAGTATCACATAGTTTGGACTTCAAAGCATTAAAAAGGCTTTCATGTAATTTCTCCTATTAGCTAAACACACAGAGTGAAAAAAATCACTTTTCTTTTAAATTATAGTTCGTTTCCCCTTTTCAAAAATACTGCTCTCCCACAAAGATTTGAAATATATTTTCTACAATATATCTAAGAATAGTTTAATAAGGATAAAAATCTGGGATTGCAGTTTGAAGTCATAAAATAATGCATACTAAAATTATGGAGTAAATGTATCTTTTCTTGTCAAGGAATATTTATAAATCCCACTTAGAAGGACATCATTTCTCAGGATGTTCCAAGGCCTTAAGTCAGCTATTTAATATAGAAGAATACTAAGAAATATGATTCAGATAAAATAGTTTTATGGCATATAATTTCTTTTTTCATATATAATTTCTTAATGCTATGTGAATGTTCCTATAACTCAGACTTGCACATATTACATCAAACACTTCTTTGGCTTCTGTGGAACACAGTAAAATACAATTCTCATTAATACTTAACATCATATTCTGCATCACCAAGCCTTTGGCAATTAATGTAGCATTTCTACCTTTCTGTCAATAAAATTAAATCTTACATTTAATAGATGTAGATAAGGGTCATAATTTTACATGGGAAAATAAAATCTGTACAAAGTCCAAAAATGATCTTGTAAAAAAAAGAAAAGCCAAAAGTTCAAACTACTGCAAGCTTAAAGTAATTGCTCCCTTGATTGTAGAATGAGTTTTGTCTCTAAAAATATAGCCCTTGCTAGAAGTAACTGATAAACATAGCAGATTTCAGCCTATTATTGTTTAGTTTTTTATCATTAATCATTTAAAATGAACAAAAGAAAATAATATGGGTCTTTTTATTGAAATACCCTTTGTCCCCCTCATTTTGAAATGATTGGGAGGAAAATTATATTTTGTATAAGAAAATATCGATTCTAACTTTCTGTGTTTAGTTCTTTTGGTTTTAACATCAAACATTCCAAAGATAGATTTTTATTTTTAGCTGAACATTTGCTTTAATTTTGGAAGTTACTAGCATTTACCTAATAGATATAATAATTTGGAATTGGAATTTATACATGACTCAAATCAAATAAAAACTCAATCTTTTTAATGGATTATTACATGAGTACATAATAATTTACAGCTTCTTTTGAAAAACAAAACAAAACAATGACTTAATGTTTCAGCTCTCTTAGAAACATGTTACAATTCTAAGAGTCAGTATGAGAGTAGATATTCACAAGGAGATACTCTAGTTCATGTCTCACATCTTCCCATACTTGGTAACCGAGTGGTCTCATCCTATTCACACGAGGTAAGTATCTCCGGAGAGGCTGCTAAATTCACCGTGATTCTAGTTACTGAAGTGAGCCATTGTACTTATGTCTGGGATCCATAACCTTTGTTCCTCATTATAGAAGATTAAATACATTTGTATAGCCAGAGTAAGATTAGGCAAATCTAAGCCCTTCTTCCATGAAATAGAAAAGTCATGGACTGGAGAATCATGGATTCTAAAAGCACTAGAACCCAATCACATCTTTTGCTGACACTGAGATGTCCATGAAAACTTGCTTTTTGTACTTTCTTTTGTAACTTTTCTCACTTCTCACCTTTCCAGAGTTTGGCTATTCCTAGCTTTTTTGTAAAATTCCCTTTGTTGATCATGATAACCAATTCAGATATCATGTCATATCCATATATGGACATATATAGCAAAAAATTTATGTTCTTTCTTTATATCTCTTCCATGTATCTCTGTGAATATACAGATATAGTGATTGATTTTAGACAGATAGATAGACAATAAATGACACATATGACCTATGGATATATGGATATTTATAATGATCTATGTATGGATATATATGGGTATATGTATATATATTACCTTTCATATTATATATTTCTTATTATACAAAGGGATATGGGGAACTTAAGAACTGCCCCTTTGAAAATAAAAAGTCCCAGACTACACTGAATAATTTAGTAGTTATTAGGTTGTGACCTTTGTCTAATATAATCTATCTAATTCCATCTATTGAATCAATAAACTCAATCACATACAAATGAGACTTTGACCAACATAGTACAAATATTGATAGCAACTAAGCTGGAATAGTAAAAAACAAAAGAAAAGAAAAGAAAAGAAAATTAGATAGTTAATTATATCAATTAAATCAACTTCTACAACCTACTAATTGGGAGAGATTATCTGCAAATCATATATTTGATAAGGGGTTAACACCCAAAATATATAAAGAACTCATAAAACTTAATAGTAAAAAACAGAAAAACAAAACAAAAATAGTCCAATTAAAAAAATAGGCAGATGATCTGAATTGACGTTTTCCAAAAAGACGTACAGATGGCCAACAGATACAAGAAATGATGCTGAACATCACTAATCAGCAGGGAAATCAAACTCAAAATCACAATCAATAAGATATCAACTCACACCTGATAGAATGGCTATTATCCAAAAGACAAGAACTAACAAGTGTTGGCAAGGTTGTGAGAGAAAGGGAACTCTTGTACACTGTGGAAAACATTAGGGATGTTAAATTAGAAATAGAACTTCCATATCAGCTAGCAATTCCATTTCTGGGTATTTATCTGAACAAAATAAAATCACTAACTCAAAAAGATATATGCACCCAATGTTAATTGCAGCCTTCTTTCCAACTAAGGTATGGATACAACCTAAGTGTCCAATGACAGATGAATAGGTAAAGAAGATGTGATACATATTTGCAATGAAATATTATTCAGCCATAATAAGGAATGAACTCTTGCCATTTGTGACAACATGTATGAAACTTGAAGGTATCATGCTAAACAAAATAAGTCAGACAGGGAAAGACAAATGATCTCACTAATGTGTGGAATCTAAAATAAAAACAAAACAAAACAAACAACCACCAGTACCAACAACAACAGAAACACAGAACAGATCGGTGATTGCCAGAAGTAGGAAATGGAGGCTGGGGAAAATTGATGGAGTCAAAAGGTACCAATTTTCAGTTATAAAATAAATAAGTCATGTGATGTAATGTCTAGTATGGCAACTATAGTTAATAATACTGTATTATATATTTGAAAGTTGCTAAGAGAGAAATATTTAAAAGTTCTCATCACAGGATGCCTAGGTGGCTCAGTCGGTTGAGCATCGGACTTTGATTTGGATCATGATCTCACAGTCCGTGGGTTTGTGCCCCTTGTTGGGCTCTGTGCTGACAGCTCAGAGTCTGGAGTTTGTTTCTGATTTTGTGTCTCCCTCTCTCTCTGCTCCTCCCTTGCTCGTACTCTGTCTCTCTCAAAAACAAATATTTTTAAAAATGTTTTTAAATAAATAAAATAAAAGTTCTCATCACAAGAAAAAACTTTATGTATGGTAATAGATATTAGCCTGACTTATTCTGGTGATCATTTTGCAATATATACAAATATTGAATCATTATGTTATACACCTAAAACTAATACAGTGTTGGATGTAAATTATATCTCAAAAACCAAAAAATTTTGAAAATCAAATAAATTCAACTTTCCTGTTCATTAACAACAAAAAATATATTAACCAGGATGTTGCTATATTTTATAAAAAAAAATTTTCCTTATATTGGAGGCCCTAAAATGGGAAAGAAATCAAAAATGGATATTCTTAAGATGTGAATGGGTAGTATGATCAGTTATACAACCAATTGTATTTTCTTTGTTAGAAAGACTAGTTGTCATATCCTGTTCCTAGAGCTCTTATAAGAATCTTTCCTAGATAAAAAGTGATTTGTTAAAAATGTTTTATAAAGATCAGATAAGCTGGAGAGAGATGAAAACACACACACACAATCATTTGTGACAAATATAATAAACAGAAAGGCAGTGAGAAGAAACGGAAGTATTATAAGAAAAGACAAAGTTGGGCCTGTTACTTGCCCTGTCACACAGTTGTGAAGTCCTATTTTGATCTATCTAGCATGCTTTTCCTGATTATAATCAATATAACCGACCGGCCAGGGGTATGGCTACAGCCTGAAGATTTTATCCATAAATGTAGGGACAAATTTAGTGGTCATAATCCCAAAATGCACATTCTATAAAACAGCATTCTGCTAACCAACCTGGGCTGAATTTTAAAATAAACCATATTTTCCCCCCAGTCAATAATCTCTCTTGTCTTTTATACAGATCGTTATTCAAAGGCAAAGAGAAACTTACGCTTTGATAAATCCACCCTTGCAAAAGGAGCTTCTGATTTTTATGCTGTGCCAGAGACTCATCTTTTGATAAAAGTGCATTGTTATTGCATTTACCTCATTTATTATCTCTCTCCCTTTGGACTTTGAAAATCGGGTCAGGGCTGCAGCTTGAACGGATTGCCTACCCTTAAAACCATGTGTAATAGAATATTATTTGGATACAAACAACATCAATTTCATACTACTTATCACTGTTACCACATGCTTTGTAAAGGAGTCTTATCAATCTTATACACTTTTATTGTGCCTTATTGAAATGACTACCTAGAATTCACATTTTCAGCATACTCCAAAGTAATTATAGCGTACTTTTTCTTACTGCCCCAACCTCACACATTCCCACTTGTTGATTTCAACACTTATGCAATTTATTTTTCTTTTCCTGTGGGATTACTGTACTTGAAATTTTGTGTGTGGTGGGGTGCCTGGGTCGCTCAGTTGGCTGAGCGTCCAACTTCAGGTCATGATCTCACGGTTCGTGGGTTCCAGCCCCGCATCAGGCTCTGGGTTGACCACTAGCTCAGAGCCTGGAGCCTGCTTTGGATTCTGTGTCTTTTTTCTCTCTCTGCCCCTCCCCTGTTCACTCTCTGTCTCTGTCTCTCAAAAGTAAATAAAATGTAATAAAAAAAAGTTGTGTATGGTTTCTACTGCATCTCTGGGCCTATTTCCTGCTTTATTATTGCTCTACTTCCTGCTTTCTTGATGCTAGGGTCATTCATCTAGACTCATCCAATGCTTTATTTATTGTGGTGCTGTGAAATTGCTTGGGGCCATGTTACTCGGAAATCCTGAAGTGAATGTGAACCTAGCCAATTAAATGATTACATATGTTTCACTCTTTGGCTTTAATTTTTTCCCAGTGCCTTGTGTTCTGAATTAGAAATTACAGTTAATAATAATAATAATAATAATAATAATAATAATAAATTGCACTCAAAGGTTATATTAAAAATACTACTCAAAAAAATTACCACTCAATACTTGACTACCTGAGTTGAGTTTGAGTCTCACATATTAAAATGAATAAATTCAGCTCTGTGATATCACTCATTTATTTAATTTCAGATTAGTTTCTGTTAGGACATGATATACAAAACATGACACTAATTCATTACTTCTAGATCTAGCCTACCTTTCCATTGAGAAAAGATACTTTTTAAACAGTATGAAAATAAAATCACAGGTAATCACTCATATGGGGTGTCCCTTGTGCCACTATTATTTAATGACATTTAAATAATCAAAGATTTACATCATAATTTTGTTATTTCTCTATTTAGCAATATCCACTTTGAAAGCAACTTCTGACTAAAGCAATTTCGTCTTCAAAGTAGATGGATTGTACTGTCTTTTTTCAGAATTTTTATTTTACTTCCCTTTTAATCAGTTTGTTCCAACCCACTGTTACACAACAGGACAATGTCCATATAGTCTTGTCCTGTGCTCTCACCCCACCAGGCCAACCACAGTGATTCTGCTCACTTGTCAATCCTCCTCATGTTACGGGATGCACTTAATTATCCTGTCTGTTCTTTTTCCCATGTGGCCAATTGGAAAACCTTTCTTGGCTGCCACCTTGCAAACAGACAGCAAAGACCTACTGGAGCAGACAACTTGCAAGGACGTCCCTAGCATATGGACATGCAAACTTTTCACACTTCAAGTGATTTTGCCATTTGAATGACTAGGTCTGGTTGCAAACGTCTCAATAAAGATCACCATTAAGTTTTCAAATATATGCATTATTGTAGAACATGTTTAAGACACTGTATCTATCCCATATGCTTATTCATTGGTGTATGCTTATTTTTGAGCTAGGTTCTTGCTAGCTTGAGCAAACATTACTTGGCCCTTAAGTACCATGAAAAACACCATCTTATGCTGTTTTCCCTTCCAAGCCTAAAGTCT
Source organism: Mungos mungo (assembly GCA_004023785.1). NCBI lineage: Eukaryota > Metazoa > Chordata > Mammalia > Carnivora > Herpestidae > Mungos > Mungos mungo. The sequence continues at coordinate 95,212 of PISW01000789.1, forward strand.
GAGAAAACTGCAGTCACTGCAGGAATTACAGAGACAAGTAGTTAGAGATTTAGACCAATTTACTTTCATTTGGTTGTACAAAGTGTTGAAAAAAAACAACAGCTAAAATAACCAAGAGAGTGGTCACACTAAATAGGGAACAATTTATCTAATTCAATAGCAAAACAAATACTGTAGATAGGAAAATGACACTGATTCACAGACAGGAGACTACAGACTTACAAGTAGAACACATGTTTTTGTGTTGTTTATATCAAAACCAGTCTAATTTCTTTCAGGAGGTAACTTGCAAACTTGATATGGTTCTAGTCAACTTTCGACTCTTGAAACCCAATGTTTCTGCCCTTGACAGCAAGAAAAATTGAGTTCCATCTCGGCTAGTTCACTCTACAGTTTGTTCCACTGTAGAATATGATGTTCAGGTACCTTCTTTCATATATCAATCATCCAGAGTGAAAGAGATTTAAGAAGTCTTGATTGTTTCCTTTGCCTTGCAGAAGATTTTTATCTTGATGAAGTCCCAAGAGTTCAGTTTTGCTTTCATTTCCCTTGCCTTTGGGGATGTGTCGAGCAGGAGATTGCTGCAGTGGAGGTCTAGGAGGTTTTTTCCTACTTTCTCCTCGAGGGTTTTGATGGTTTCCTGGCTCACATTCAGGTCCTTCAGCCATTTTGAGTTTATTTTTGTGTATGGTGTAAGAGAGTGGTCTAGTTTCATTCTTCTGCATGTTGCTGTCCAGTTCTCCCAGCACCCCCTGCTAAAGAGGCAGTCTTTTTTCCATCGCATACTCTTTCCTACTTTGTCAAAAATTAATTGGCTGTACATTTGTGGGCCCAGTTCTGGGTTCTCTTTTCTATTCCATTGGTCTATGTGTCTGTTTTTGTGCCAATACCATACTGTCTTGATGATGACAGCTTTGTAGTAGAGGTGAAAGTCTGGAATAGGCAACTGACAGAATGGGAAAAGATAGTTGCAAATGACATATCAGATAAAGGGCTAGTATCTAAAATCTACAAGGAACTCACCAAACTTCACACCCACAAAACAAATAACCCAGTGAAGAAATGGGCAGAAGACATGAACAGACACTTCTCCAAAGAGGACATCCAGATGGTCTACAGGCACATGAAATGATGCTCAACATCACTCATCATCAGGGAAACACAAATCAAAACCACACTGAGATACCACCTCACACCAGTCAGAGTGGCTAAAATGAACAAATCAAGAGACTCTAGATGCTGGCGAGGGTGTGGAGAGACGGGCACCCTCCTACACTGTTGGTGGGAATGTAAACTGGTGCAGCCGCTCTGGAAAACAGTGTGGAGGTTCCTCAAAAAAACTATCCATAGAACTCCTTTATGACCCAGCAATAGCACTGCTAGGGATTTACCCAAGGGGTACAGAAGGGCTGATGCATAGGGGCACATGTACCCCAATGTTCATAGCAGCAGTGTCAACAGTAGCCAAATCATGGAAAAAGCCTAAATGTCCATCACCTGATGAGTGGATCAAGAAGATGTGTATATACACAATGGAGTACTACATGGCAATGAGAGGGAGTGACATATGGCCATTTGTAGGAAAGTGGATGGACCTTGAGAGTGTCATGCTAAGTGAAATAAGTCAGGCAGAGAAGGACAGAAACCATATGTTCGCACTCATAGGTCTAACAGGAAATTTTCAGAATGATCTAGCTTCAAGAAAAGCAAGCAGTTAGTAGTGCTTAAGAAAAATTGATTCAGTACCTAATGGATAATTGATACCTGTCACAACACAGCATTTTATATACTGTTAAGTGAAACTGCAATACAATCTAAGTTTATTTTGGGAGTGTTTGCTGTATAATTGGATTTAATGAAATGTTTAGAGGTGCAGTAGGCATGACTTTAGGTAGATAATGAAAGAAAATGCAAAATGCTTATTGATTTATGATGTGGTTTCATCTTAGCTTGGGCAAAGCATGCAGTATTTAATACATAGTAGCAGAATATTTACTATTGAAGCTTGAAAAGATGTGAATTCTTTGTGTGCCACCTTTCATTTATGCATGTGGGAGGGTTATCGTTTTTTTAATATTTTTACATTGTAGTACTTGTTTTGCTTGTTGGTGATGTTTGCTTATTTAATACATTCTGTCAAGGACAGGGAAAAAAAGAAGTCTTGAAAATAATAATCTCATTTTTTATACCCTGTGACATCTCTACTCCCAGACTTGTCTTTTTTCTTGAATTTTTTAAAATGTTTTATTTATTTTTGATACAGAGAGACACACAGCATGAGAGGGGGAGGGGCAGACAGAGAAGGAGACACAGAACTGGAAGCAGGCTCCCGGCTCTGAGCTAGCTGTCAGCACAGAACCTGACACGGGGCTCGAACCCACGAATGTGAGATCTGACCTGAGCCGAAGCTGGAGGCTTAACCGACTGAGCCACCCAGGCGCCCCTAGGCTTTTTTTTAAAGATACAAAGATTTGAACAATATTTTATGATTACAGATGATAGCTACACTTGGGACGAGCATAGCATAACATACCGACTTGTTTAACCACAGTGCTGTACACTTGAAACTATTGCAACATTGTGTGTCTTCTCTTCTTCAGTTAAAAAATTAAAATAAATAAAAATAAAGATACAAAGATTGTTTCCTAAGTGAGCATTCTGTGGGTATGTAGGACTAAAATATCTATCAGTGGGAAAGTCTTATCTTATATATATTTAAGTTTTTGATACTGCATTTTAAGGTTCTTTGTCTTAGCTTTTCACAATGTTGAATATTCAGGGTAAGATTATTTACCCTCTGTATCTCCCATTCTTTCATATTTCTATTCCTCCCTTCAGAATGACAACATATAATAAACTTTATTATTAATGGTAACTGCAAAAAATAAAAAAATTAAAAAAAAAGTCCTGCAGCTCAAGTGAGAAATGTGTGGAATCTATCAGTAAATTTTATCAATATAAATAGATTTATAAATAAATTTTAAAATATTAAGCTATTTTTATACTGTTTGTTTTATGCACACTGATGACCCTTCAGAGTATTACAGAAAGCTATACATCAGTATAGATACAGGTGTAGTTTAGGCCTGGGAACCCCACATAGTAGTATTGAAATTTATAGTTCTTAGCCATTTTCTATAATAGTTTTAAAATTTTACAAGAACAAGAAAGGTCATAGAATAACATCATAATTTTTGTTTTGTATGTTGGTATGGAATATATGAGACCAAGTACCATATCTGGAGTTGTATGTAAGAAAAGAATAGCTAAGGTGGCATCTGATTCTTGGTATTGGCTCAGGTTATGATCTCATGCTGGGATCCAGCCCCATGTCAGGCTCTGCACTGACAGTGTGGAGCCTGCTTGGGATTCCCTCTCTCCCTCTCTCTCAGCCCCTGCCCTGCTCATGCATGCAAGTGCATGTTCTGTCTAAATAAATAAATAAATAAATAAATCTTTAAGAAAAAAATAGCTGAGGAGGAGGTGCCTGAGTGACTCAGTCGATGAATGACAAACTCTTGATATTGGCTCAGGTCATGATCCCAGGGTTGTGCAATCAAACCCCATGTCAAGCTCTGTGCTAAGTGTGGATGCTGCTTAGAATTCTTTCTCCCTATCTGCCCTTCTTGCACTCTCTGTCTTTATAAAACAAAATTGAAGTTAAAATTAAAAAAAGAAAGAAAAGAAAAGAATACCTAAGGATGACACAGAGTCCCAAAGAAAAGTTGGAGTGAAATAGGAGAAATGGATATTGCCTAACATGGATACTTTATCACAGTGATACATTTATCACTCTCTTTGAGATGAGACAAAAGATATTCCACAACTAATTCTCACTGGCTCCAGAAAGGAGGACTATAACTCTAGTAGATTTGTTCAACATAACATTTACTAACATACGCAGCTACCTTTTTTTTTTTTTATTTCCGATCTAAGCATATGAGAAAGTAAAATATATTTAGGACAATTTATCAAATTTACTAAGAGCTAACAATCATCCTATTTCTATTTTAGCCTTCCTGGTAATTGAGAAAACTCACAATGATTTTACTTATTTGTAATATGGAAAAATAGAGTTATTTTTACCTTTAATAAAGACACAGGACTATATTACATTTGGAGAGAGTATAGTATATAGTGATGAGTCTGAGCTACCCTAAAGACTAAAAGAAATAAGACTTTTACTACATACTTGTGTTGTCTTTTCCATGGGGTTATAGACAGAGTTTATAATAGACTCTAAGTATTAACTTTGATCATTCATAACATTAAATCTCCACCAAAATCTATTTTAATACATGGCTCTTGTACTGTGTACCTTCTTCTGACTTAAAGTTTGAAAATATTATTTTATACCATAGTATATTATATTGTTATATATTGCATACTATATATTATATATAGTACCTATTATAATGAGTTTATATGAGGAGAAAGAAAACATAGATCCAGGTGGAATGACATGGTAATTTACTACACAGGTTCTAAAACTTTCAAAATATTTCTAAAAAATGAAATATAAAATTTAGTATATTTATCACCTAACAAATTGTAAATATTAATAGTGTATCCAAATAACTCTTCTTTTATGATAAAAATGTTCCTTGAGACCAAAACTGACTAACTGAATTCAAAAGAAACTCCAGAATTTAAAGTATCAAATTATATAATTAAATTTAGGTAAGAAAGTATAAACTTTATATAACCTCCAAAAATCAGAAGCCTAGGGGGGCCTGGGCGGCTCAGTCAGTTGAGCATCTAACTTCGGCTCAGGTCATGATCTCTCATGATCTCATGGTTCGTGCGTTCCAATCCCGCGTCAGGCTCTGTGTTGACAGCTAGCTCAGAGCCTGGAGCCTGCTTCAGATTCTGTGTGTGTGTGTCTCTCTCTCTGCCCCTCCCCTGTTCACTCTCTGTCTCTCTGTGTCTCTCAAAAATAAATAAAATGTAAAAAACCAAAACAAAAAAAACCAGAACCCTAAATTTAGGCATTCAAGCCTTCGGGTAGAAAGTGACCTCCTTCTTTTATTACCAACATTCATTTACAACCAAAGGAATTGTATAGTCATCTTTGCCCTCCTCCTGCCTCCAAACTGTAGTCAGAAAATGAAGGGAATTACTGGAGGTGCAGCTGTAGTTAGGGCTGTGTTCATTAGCAGGTGGACCCAAGAACCAAGCTTTCAACAGCCAGCTGCAATAGCTTTTTCCTCTGGCATTGAGGTTAAAGTATGTGATTTCCCACTTTATATATATATATACAAATTGTATTAGTACCAGAATGATTTCTGTTTCATTCAGAGGAACTTGTAATTTAAGACCATGCCTGAATACTCCATATTTTGTTTTCCTTTTTCCAACTGTAAGTTATTACCAGAACACATTTACTGAAACCTATCAGGGTTCAGCTTGCCCTGTGAAAGGTAGAATTACATGTGGGACCACCTAGAGGTCTTACGAAGAGTAAATTAAAAGGCAAGGAACTAAGTATACAAAAAAGTACAGTTACTCATTTTATGTTATTGAGTGTGGGCAAAGGAAACAATTACCCTCTCTTAAAGTAGTCATCTGTTTTTCAAGCATTGCTTCATTTCTCAATTTGTAAGTCAAATAGGACTTATAAATGTATATAAAGGAAAAATTCTTAGAAATAATTGATGAAGCAAATTTTTAAAAAAAGCAAAACTCTTTTTGATTACCTTTTTGCTAAAAGGACTAGATGTTATCCTGGTTTGTTCTGTTCTGTATATGCACCAAATATTAATGTTTCCAGAGAGATTTTGGAAGGTTAAGCCAGTAAGAGATATTACAGCCGATGAATGAATAGAAGAAATATCTCTTTCATTAACCAGAAATTACACAACAATTATATATCAATCTGAATTGGCTAGCATGTCCCCATAACGAAAATATAGTAATCGTTTATTTTTTCCAACATTATTGAGGTATGATTGACAAATTAAAGTTGTATATTTTTAGGTTGTACAACATGATGATTTATTTTGATGGCTTGTTTATTTCCAATGGTGTAAAATATGAGATGTAATACACATGTACTTTTAAAATGACCACCACAATCAAGTTCATTAAAACATTCATTCCTTCACAAAGTCGACTCCTTTTTATGGTGAGAATACTTAAGATCTACTCCAAGCAAATCTCGAGAATGCAATACACTGTTATTAAGTATAGCCATCATACTATACATTAGACTCCCAGAACTAATTCATCTTATAACAAAATTTGTAGCCTTTGACCAACATCTCCTCATTTCCTCCATTCCTCAACTCCTGGCAACCACCATTCTATTCTCTGATTTTATGAGTTTGACCTTTTTACATTCTGCACATGAGCTCATAAAATATCTGTCTTTCTGTGTCTTACTTATGTCAGTAGCATAACATTCTCCACTTACATTTATGTTTTCACAAGTGTTAGGATTTCTATTTTTATGGTTAAACAATATTTCATTGTGTGTGTGTGCACATGTATGTGTGTGGAGTGTACCTACACCACAAAATGCTCATCCGATATTTAAAAAGGTGCTCCAAAGCACTAATTATCAGGGAAATGAAAATCAAAACCACAACAAAATATCATGTCACACCTCTTAAGACAGCTAGTACCAGGAAGACAAAAGATAACAAGTGTTGGTTAGGGTGTGAAGAAAAGAAAATCTTTATATACTGCTAGTGGGAATGTAAACAGGTACACCTATTTTATCAAAAACAGTATGGAAGTTTCTTAAATAACTAAAAATAGAAGTATTCTATTAACCAGCAATTGCACTACTGGTTATAAATCCAAAGGAAATGACATCAATATCATGAAGAGACATCTGTGCATTCATGCTCATTATAACATTTTTTACAGTAAATAGTCAAGATATGGAAGCAACCTAAGTGTCTGCTGACAAATGACTGGATAAACACACAACCTCTCCTTCATGATTAAAAGTATTTCTCAGGCCCAAGAATTCAAACAGACTTGGCGAAACCCCAATATATTAAATAGTTTGTATTAAAATAATTAAAGGTGAACTACTCTATTTGTTACTTGCATCTCAACATTGAATTCATCCTGATTTATTATGAAACACATTTATATTTGTCCTCATATTATAGATTCATGATAGGTGAGTAGGGCCTTGTTTTCCTCCATCTGAGTCTTTCTCAATCCTAAAAACCATGATATTTAGGCAAGAGCATTTTTTAATGAAAAGCCATTTCTACACACCAACTTTTCTTGCTTGCATTTCTCATTTTTATTTTCCTTAGACCAAGTGCAAATTCTCAATACCGTAGGGAATCTTTTAATATATTCTGCCTAAATGTTTCAAAATTCTTATTTTATTTTAATAATGTAAGAGAAAATATTCAAAACTATGTTGTTCTTTCATTACATATGGCTATTTTCAAGCACAATAGTGACTTTATTGTGTCTAACAGTGATTTTCTTCACTAAATGGATTCTCTTCAATGTATAAACAGTCCCTTCAGCTGAGAAACCTGCATTAGAGATGTAAATAAAAGATGTCAAGAAAAGAAAACAGGAAACAGCAATCCAAACAGAAATTATAAGACTATATCACAGTCTCTAACATGTAGCAAAGATTTGTAGAATCAAACTACTGTAATTTATTATAATTTACCCTGCCACATTTAATATTGCTATTATACATGACCATAATAACATTTCATGTAATTTGTAATCTTGTTTCAACATTTCATTTCTCAAAAGTCCAGTTAACTGCAGCATTCTGTGACTTTGAATGCTAACTATTTTGTCTTTTTTTTTGGTGGGGGGGAGAGGGAGAGGGAAAGAGGGAGAATCCCAAGCAAGTGCCACTCTGTCAGTGCAGAGCCCCACGTGGGGCTTGACCTCAAGAACCATGAGATCATGATCTGAGCAGAAGCCAAGTGTCAGACACTTAACTGACTGAGCCACTTAGGTGCCCTGTCTCTCTTCATGTTGGAAATATATTTTCTTAGTGTTATTAGAGACGCATGATGATCTCAGCTGGGATTCTCTTGCCATCAATGGAATGTACACAATTGCATTAAGATGAAAAAATTAAATTCATATCAGAAATATCAATAAAAAGAGAGCAAGATATAATGACTCTCACATTAAGTGAAAAAAACTTAACTTTTCAAAATTTGATAGACGCTGATAAAACGAGTGTAGCATAGGACATTTATCAAAATGTTTACAAATAACTTTAATAAGCAAATCAGAGGAAGAAACTCCTTTTCCCAGAAATTAAGGCTGTGCCTATTTTATAACACATGAAGTGAATTCCACACAACATAATTGGCAAGCTTAAAAGGGCATTGAAAATAAGTCCATTTTACATTATGACCAAAATTACATAGTAAGTAGTTAAAAGGAGGGAGGGATATTTGAATAAAATGTTATTGTGAAAAAGGGACTAAACGCTATGTGATAAATTTTATTTTATAACCTGCTATGGATTTTTTCTAAGAACAAAAACTGCATTGATGAAATTTTGATTTTTTTTTTTACTTCCTGGGAAAAGAGAACAGAGATATTATTTTTTCTTAAATTCTAGCTATTATAAATAATACAAGATGCATACCGTATGTCAATATTCTTAATGAGCACATAATCCAGCAAAGAAAATAGCAATAGCAGTGTGGGTCACGGTACCCAGATATGTGGCCAAACATTATTTTGAACGTTGCTGTGGATGTGATTAATGTCTTTGGATGTGATTAATATTTAAATCCGTAGACTGTGAGTAAAGAATCTTGCCCTCCATAGCATGGGTGGTCCATGTTCAATCAGTTGAAGGCATGAGTAGAGTAGAAAGAAATGTCTTTCTTGGACAAGAAAGAATTCTGCAGCGGAGAGCCTTCAGACATAAAATGCAGATCCAGTCTCTATTGGGTTTCCGGCCTATTAAACCACCCTGCAGATTTTGGACTGGCCAGCCTCCCTAATTGTGGGAGCAAATTTCTTAAAACAAGTCTCCTTAAACACACACACACACACATCCCATTGATTCTATTTTTCTGGAGAACACTGACTAATGAACAGTATACATAAATAGCTGATAATTTAATTAAAATGTCATAAGTGCTAGAGGCCTATTCAAAGCACTGTTGAGTTTACCATCTAAACAGAATAAAAAGAAAAATCATATATTCCTTTCAATAGATGAAGGAAAAAAGTAATAAAGTTCAACAATGTATGATAAAAATGTTTAGCTAATTCAATTTAATAAATGAATTAATACCACATTTAATGGTACATAATTGTCTACATCAAAAAAAAAGGAATCTATCCAGAAACCACAACAGTAACAAAGTAAACTGTTTACGAGTCACAGAAGAAAATGTCAAAATACAGTCAGTTGTGTTCCTACATGCTATCAATAAATTATAGATCTTTTAAGAATCCACATATAAATAGAACCAAACAAAATTCTTAGAAATCAATTTAACTATGTCCAAGACCTCTATGCTGAAAATTATAAAACATCTCTGAGCTAATGTATTACAACTTGAATAAGTAGGGAGATATACTATCTTCATAGATTAGCAGAATCAATATTTTTAAGATGTTAATGTTACCATGATTGATATATTTAAAACAATCCTCATCAAAATTCCAGCATGATTTTTAATAGAAATTGTCAAATTGATTGTAAATTTTACATGAAAATTAAAAAGATCAAGATTATTGAAAACACAATAGTACATTTGTATCATTTATACCCTTTGAAATACATATTTACCTCAAACCTGGAGTAACCAAAAGATGAGATATTGGCTTAAAAATAGCCATATAGATAACTAGAACTGATTAGAAAATCCAGAAAGAGATGTGTTCTTATAAAATTAATTGATTTTTTAATGCACCAAACCTATCAGAGAAAAATTTATTTCAATAAATCAAACTGGAAAAAGTGGATATCCATATAGAAAAAAAAGTGAACCCAACCTTATACATACTATATCACTCACACCATACACACAAAGAAAGCATAATAAAAGATATATCATTGAACTATATGGTAAATTGTAAAGGTACTAAAAGAAAGCAAAAGAGGGGGCGCCTGGGTGGCTCAGTCGGTTAAGTGTCCAGCTTCTGGCTTCGGCTCAGGTCATGATCTCAGAGTTCGTGGGTTCAAGCCCTGTGTCGGGCTCTGTGCTGACAGCTAGCTCAGAGCCTGGAGCCTGCTTCGGATTCTGTGTCTCCCTCTCTCTCTGAGCCTTCCCTGCTCCTCCCTCTCTCTCTGAGTCTCCCTCTCTCTCTGAGCCTCCCTTGCTCGCGCTGTCTCTGATCTTTAATATCAGAGTTAAACGAAGTAAGACAAAGATTTAACAAAAACAAAAGAAAACTGATTAATTTGATTTCATAAAATAAAAAGTTTTTAATGTTTATTTTTGAGAGACAGAGACAGAGAGCACAAGCCAGAAAAGAGAAGGGAGAAAGAAGGAGTCACAGGAATCCATAGCAGGCTTCAGGCTCCGAGCTTTCAGCACAGAGCCCCACAGTGGGCTTGAACACACAAACCACAAGTTGAAGTCAGATGCTCAACCAACTGAGCCTCCCCAGATTTCATAAAATTTGAAATGGTCCAATCTTTGTAAGCTGTGCTTGCTACTTCAGAAAGCTCATATGATCAAGAGATACACTGTTCATAGTATTTTTGGCACCTGCGTTTGTTCCTCAACTATGAATTTTATTTGTGGGAAAAATGTCATGCATCTGGTAAAACTGAGTTTCTTCTAAAGGTATTACAGAAACAGCATTTCCAAATCACCCTCAATCCCTTGTTTTGCCATAAAATTCACAGTCTTTGTTTAAATTGTTAATTTTGAGTTGGAAGTTAGCTGCTGCCACATGTCAGAAATTCCTGCATGGAGATACTTTGCCTGATTACTTTGTAAAACAGCTCCAATTCCTCTGAGCAATCATCTGACTTTTATTAAGTGATATCCAGCAGGTATTACCCACCTTAATCCTTGCAAGAACTACTTGAGATTTTCATCTTGAAATATGAAATTTATAACACAGTTCTGGCACAGTGTTTGTCCAAGGAACTAAATCTTCCCTCCCTGAACGTGGATACCAAAAATAGGCTTTGTCATTTCTTCCCAGCTCCACTCTATGATTTGCCAGAGAATGCCAACCCAATTCCCTTTTTGCCATCAAGCATAGGTTTCCAAACAGTGTCTGAATTAGCTAAATGGCATGAGTGGGGAAGAGCTTGCTCTCAGTTTTCCTTATTTTTCTGTCATTCTAACAGAACTACCTTAATACAAAGCTAATAAAAAAAAAAAATAGGCTTCTTTGTGTCTGATTAATGGACCAAGAAAGAGGTAGAAGCGCAAACTACACTTCCATTAAACTCCTAGCCTGTGTCACAACCTGGGATCCTCATGGATCCCATGGGAAAAAATCCTTCTTAATAAAAGGTATCACTAACAATGTAAATGGATAGTGGGCACTTCTCTAGAATCAAGTTTAATAACTTCTGGGTCCCTAAACTAATTTGGTTATTCAAAGTTTACGTAAGTGCTCAGGCCTCAAAATGTTAAAAAAAAAAAAAAGAATAGGATATGTCACTTATGACCCTGTTCTTTGATAAAAATTCAGTCATTTTTAGTGGTTTTAACCTACCAGAGTTAGAAATTGTCACCTGCTCCTTAATGATCTATTATCCCTGGAATAGAAGGCTTAATCTTGTTGCATGTCTATAATGAAGATCTTCTCATTAGAACTGAGAGCTTACTTCTTAGCCTGCCTGTTTTATATTCCACGCTGAAACAAAGATTTATACTTCAATATCTCACACTCACTTATGTTATTAACGGCTATTATAAGATTGTTACGTTCACAAGCAACACCATGCTAAACCTGCTTTGCATTCGTAAACCTCCAAGGGCAAAATAATCACACGGAGGAAGTGAAGCAATCTCCTGTACAAAGCTATACCACCTGGAGTTTTTAATGATAACCACGTATCAGCACCCATTACAAATTAAAGGGAAGTTACGTGTGTACACTCTGAGGCAGAACTTTATGTCTCCCAAGTGAGTTGGGATGAGGGAAAACCACGTATTCCAATATTCTTTCTAGCCTAATTAAACAGAAAACCCTCAAATATTCTAAGGCTGATGCCAGCCACATGCTCACTTCCTTTCTTCCTGTGGGATCCTGTACAAAAATTATTCTAACAGACCACACAGATTGAGGCACTTGCTAAACACTGTGCTCAGCAAATTACTTGTAATTTTCTGTTCCTTCAATGACCCTCTGAAATAGTCACTCTCTGTATGTCACAGTGAGGGAACAGAGGCGTGGTGGGTCAGCTGCTTTACTGAAGGTCACACAGCAAGAGACACAGAACAAATTCACACAAAAGTCTGATTTCAGAACCCACTTTCTTAACCACAATACCATGTTGCCCAAATGTGATGGTCATCAATACAGAGAATTTGAATTTGGATGTTGACTGCCTAATTCAGTCTACTTATACATCATTGTATAGAATAATATATCTTATATTAAAGAATGCTATCTGTCCTTTTGAGGTAATTGCATCTTTTATAAAGAGAAAAAAAATAAACCTCTAGGAAAGTCTCTGCTAATTTTGAAGTGTATGTACCAAGGATAATATGTTTATTCCAAGTATAAACTCTGATTATTCTTAGAAGTAGCAGCACTACCTCTGTATTAAATTATTCATTTAAAAATAAATTCATGAACAATATCCAGCTATAATTAATATTTCTAATCAGCTCTGTAGTAAGAATCTTGCTAAATATTTGTACTGTTCCTCCATGCTATTTTTTAAAAGATTACATTAAGTTAGGGGGTTTGAGTATCACATGGGAATTTAGGAAAGCCCTAGATAGCCCTCCTCAGCTCCATTACTAAATTCCTTCTAAAACAGGAAGCAGCTCAGTTTAAAAGTTCTAAATGCTGAGAAATGCAACTGGCAAAACAAGTGGACTTTCTGTATGCATGTGTGTGATTAGAGTGGATTCAAAATAGCATTATTTTAATTGTTAATTTCGGAACCTATTTGACTAATGATTTCTAAAATAAAAATAAATTTGCGTAAGTAGTTGTTCAATGAAACTGTGCTGTTGAACAATCATTTTATTATAGGATTTGGAAATAAATGCTGAAGTTCTAAGGAAACTCCTGGAGGAGAAAGCTAATCCCTGAATGCCCTGTAAATATTTTACTGACTAGTTAAACTCCCTCCTTGTGGGTTCCTTAAAATTATCTATTAAATAATTCTGTATTATCTGTTCAAGAAGTAATTGCAGTAATTTCATTTCTTTGAAGAAAAATAATTATTTGACATTTCTAATTAAAGGATTTACCTCCCATGTTAATTATATTCATTCAATTTTACTCAAGGAATTCATTTTACCTTAAATAATTTGCAAAAGGATTGGTTTATTCATTTTAATAATCTACAAGTAGTCAGAATTTAATTCTTCCGAGGAAACCCAATCACACTTTATCTAGATTGTTACTCAATACTATGCAAGGAAAGATGTTTTACTTTTATTCCCTTTGGACCTCAATCCATCCTCTCAATTTTTAAAATTGGCAACAATTATTTGTTATCCCTTCTCCTCTAAAATGTTTTACAGAGTTAAATAACTGTACTTTTGGGGCCCAAAACTTCCTGAGTTTCATTTGACATCTGACGTAAAGCCAGAGTCTGTAGCTGAAGGACGTAAGGAGGTCTCTCTCTGAGCACAGGACTGAAAGATGAACAGACATTTCCCTTGCAAAGAGCAAATGTTCAGAACTGAATTTTGACAAATGAATAATTCCAAGGTCTGTGAGCTTAAAAGGAATTTAGAAATTGAAGTTTTGATATTTCTGGCAAGTGGAGGTCATGACTTCACCAGCCCAGATATTTCCTGACTCAAGATATATTTTTCATGTAAGTCCTGTACTGCTGAAAAAATACTGAGACCCCATCTAACAACTTTCCATGAAGAATTACAATAACACGACCCAATTGACAGTAATGAAGCGTTAGCAAAATATTGAAATTAATCTCACATGCTTCTAAGAAGAGCTATGTACTTTTATATTAGAATGGCTTTGGGGGCAAAAGAAACATTGTCTTATAGAATTTAATTACTTGGAATTATCGAAGTACAAAAGTATCATGTTAACAAATAATTAAAAGTGGTGCATTCAACATCACTCCAGTTTTTCTAGAAAATGATTTTCAGAATGCCTCAATTCCAAATTAGAATTTATATAACAAGTATGAGTATCCTCTTTGTAACTTTGTAAATTAAATGGAGTTTTGTATAAGATACTGTCTCCATTGCAGGATAAAACACTTTAAATATTCCAATATTAAATTTCCAGTACTCACATCTCTACCTTTGATAATTAGGTCTCAGGGAACCAAAGTATGAAAATACTTTCTACTGGCTTATGGGATCAGCTCCGCATTGAACTTTTTGTCAATTAGTTCACCTTTATATTTCTATTCAATAATGCAACATTCTAAATCAAAATATTTTATTGAACCTTAATATTGCATTGTATGTGCTTACTGTTTCTGGGTTTGTGCACATGTGTCTATACTTGAGGTTATAGGTAGATAATAATTTATTTCTACTCTTTTGCTTCTGTGTGTTAATATTGTGAAACATTGCTTAAGAAATTGCAGATCCAAAGAATCATGAGGCCTGGGGTAAAGCTTAAGTATGTCACAAACCCATGCAACTTCTATGTACTTGAAGATGCTATCAAATTAATATTATCTCATTTACTGTTGGTTGATCTCTCTCCAAGAGCCACAAAGTAGGAGGTAGTCACTTGATCTTGCATTGCCTTCCAGAAAATTCAGGGGTAACATTTGGTCTCCAGTAAAGTTGTAACAAATCTTTTTGTTTAATTGAAGTGCTTCAGGTAGAAGTAAAAATCACTATGAGAGAATAAAATCACAACTAGGAGAATGACTGCCTTGTGCATCCATAGGTCTAAACCTTGACATTGGATTGACAGTAATTATTGGCTATAAACTTACCTAAGCCAAAACTTACAGCCTGTTATTCTGTTTTTGTCTTAAACTGCCACATAAAAACTGAACCTTTTCCACCATGGAGGTAAACAGAGTGAAAGGAAAGCAAAAATGAATTTAATAATGAGTAAAAAATGCTAACTGTCCAAAGAAGCACAAGCTCTACTCTGAATATATTTTGTAATTGCAGAAAATTGTTGAAGACAAATTGGGGCCCAGATAAACATGTAAGACTCTTCTAAAGTGCTCTCCCAGGTTAGCTTGAAGAAGACCTCAATGCTGCATATCAGGAAACTAAGATTTATCCTTCCTAATAAGAATGGTAGTTTTTATTTTGGGGAGCTTTACTTTTTGAAAATGTACGCATTTGCAGTTTTCCACATATATTATAAAGGAGATGTGGTTGACACATCTATGACCAATTTGCTAAAATAAAAATGGACATTTAACTCGGTAGGGTTGTGTGTGTGTGTGTGTGCGAATTGTTTGCAGTTAAAATAACTCCCTAACGACTGGTAAGCTGATAGTGGTATTTGGCACATTATTTCATCTAATCCTTTTCATGTTCATGACGGACCTTTTGTTAAGAAATGCCTTTGTGCTTAGGTCCAAACTTCCAGGGAAATGAAGAACTTTATTATTGTTAAATTCCTAACAAGATCATTATATCCAAAGTGAAAAAGAAGCATTCAGTGTTTAAAAAAAAAAAAGTAGGTCAATCTTTTGCATAAATTTGATGGAACATTGCATTGTAGTGTTGTGGCAGTGATTAATCTTGGATTATTTTGAAATGAGTAGGATAAAAATAATCAGCCAATTTGTAGTGAATATCACACATAACTATAGAATGCATTATCCAGGTTCATATACTAGAATGTCTCTCTGGCTTTGTTATTGTTTACAATGTATACATGGACTAAACCTTTATATTCCAGACTCATATTTACCTCTGCTTCTCCTGACAGATGTAATAACTTCCAGTCTTTTATTTAAAAAGGCTGCAATGTGTATATACACATGGCAATCGAACCCTGGAGGCTGATAACAGGCCATACCGGGAGAATACTGACATTTAAGGCTACTGTGGATCTTTTTCCCCAGCAGAAGGAGAATTTAAGTGGGTCATGGCCCAAAGGTATTGAACTTCTTCCCTTGCTGACAGCTATTTACCAGAACACAGTCGAGTAAAGGAAAAAGAGGATTAAGGAGCTCCAATTGATCAGAAAATAGCATTCAAAGTTGAAACCTGTCTCTACTCCCAGGACTCAGCTTTTGAAAATCTTTTAGTGAAACCATTGTCATGGGATTGCATAATCACAGAATGCAGTAAGAAGATTTAAAATTCTTAAGCAGATAAAAATGCATTGAGATTCTAAGTTTTAAGGGCTCATAGGAAATAGCTATGTGCAACTGAATCACAGGGAATAGTCATTGATCTTTTCAAATTATGACAAAAGGTATCAGAAGAAAATAAATCCTTTCATCAAATTAAATGTGCATTCCATCTAATTTGAAGTAATAATTCATACCAACAACAAAAATAGGTAGTCGAGATTATTTTATTAACCTGTTCATTGTATACAAAATAATGCAAAAATACGTATTAAATAGGCGATGTTTTGTGGCTGTTTATTCCTTTGTGCGTCCATTCAATCAATTGCTTCCACAAGTTGAAAATGAAATATTTAAGTGAAATGCAGGTGGTAGAAACCTAAAAAGTAAAAGTTTGGGGGAAAAAATAGGCTGACTCTTACAAATCATACTTTTTTCAAGCTTGTCTTTTGTAATTGAAAGATTAATCTTCCGTTTTGTGTAGATTTGTGTTTGTTTTGGAGGGGAATATTGGTTAAGTGACCTGCGTTCCCTCAGAAGGAGGATTTTTTGCCTTTAGGGCCTATGTGCACTGCTCAGAGAGTCGCTCAGGTATTACACTGAAGAAATGAAAGCTTCTTGTGGCGAAGATCCTCGCTAAAAATTCAGTTTTGAAAAATTTGGTTTCAGGAAAGAAATGACAATAATAAGACCTAGTAGGAGTAGGTAGCGAGTGCTAATTATGTGCCAAGGACTCTTCTAAACACTCTCCACAAAGTAACTCAATTACAGTCACAAAGACCTAAGGAAGGAGGTTCAGTCTGTACCCCCATCCTGTAGAGGAGGGAACTGAAGTGCACAGAAGGTCAATAATTTGACCATCGTCACATAGTCAATAAGTGGTAATGCCAGAAATTAAATTTAAGGATATTAATTCTTGTTTACACAACCAAAAAAGAGAATGTTAGTAGAACATGTAGTGTTCTTTCCTCGAAGTCAGAAGACACGTGTGCAAACATTGCTCTGATAAGTAATCCCGTCTCTGAGCTCCTTTCCATCTGTGAAGTGGATTAACAATCCCCATCTCATGGCACTACTAAACATTTTAAATAAGACTCAATAAGGTTGTTTTTGTGAGCTGCTACATTTTGTATTTTATATATAGAAATTCTATGTTTTATATAAAACTGTATTTTCTAAAGCTCCTGGAATGAGGTCACAATTCATTTGATAAATATTACCTTCCTCCCATCCTTTGCCCGAGAAAAGGAACAAAAAGAGCAACAGTTCTTCTCAGGTGTGGCCCTTAGATCAGAAACACAAATTCCATTTATATATATTTTATTAGTAGAATATCTGCTCCTCATTTATTAATTAAGTTAATATAGCTCACTTATATAAACAGCATAATTGTCAGATACGTTTTGAGAGCCAGTTTTGTTTCAGAAAGAGAATGATGTATGCTGGAATGTCTCTTTTTTTCTTACTCTTTTATTTGAATATTGTTGAAACACATTACCTTAGCTGCAGGTGTACAACAAAATGATTCAACTTCTCTGTACATTAAGCTATGCTCACTACAAATATAGCTGCCATCTGTCACCATACAATGCTATCACAGTACCACCGGCTGTTTTCCCTGTGTTGTACCTTTTATCCTCATGACTTAGTCATTCCGTAACTGGAAGCCTGTATCTCCCTCTCCCCTTCACTCACTTTGCCCACACTCTTGCCTCTGGAATGTATCTTAAAATATATGGCAACTTTCAAACCATTGATAGAAATATTTTGTGTTAATATATGGTAGTTAATTTTTTTGGCTTACCAAACCTAGTAGATACAATATAAAATTGCTAATCCAAGAAGTATTTTTGACACACATTAATAAATGTGAAACAAATGTAAATATAATAGGATCTGGTCTTCTGAATAATAGAACAGGACCACAATAGAATATGATATTGAAAATTGTATAAATGTATCATGTAATAACTCTTATCATTATAAGTCATATATTAATAAGCTTAAGTTAGATCATATTCTATACTGAGAATTTTGATATTTTTTTCAAAGGAGAAGAACAATAACTGATTCTTCAAAATGTGGTATGTGTTTTCTTAGTGTGTTCCATCATCGGCTCATTTAATCATCAAACAATACTATGAGTAAGGTACTATTACTATCTCTGCTTTGAAGATGGTGGAAATGTAGCAGAAAATTTACTTACCTTGCCCAAGTTCCTAGAGCTTGTAAGTGTTAAGTAAGCTGGGCTATGTAATAAGGAAGTCTGTCTTCAGACTCAGCTTTCTTTTTGATATGCTTATAGTAAAGTGTATTGATTTCTAAAATCAATTAGACATAGTTATTATAACCCATTTTTCTGATGCATAGGCCAGGATTCTTAAACTATGCTCAGAGAACCAGATGCCTGTGGACTGTGTTAGGATATTGGATCAAAAAGCACCTTCTTGACCAAAATGTAAGAGAAGAAGCCATCAAAATCCTAGAGGAGAGAGCCTCTTTGACCTAGAACAAAGCAACCTCTCACTCAATATGTCTCTAGAGGTAAGGGAAACAAAAGCAAAACTGAACTATTGGGACCTCATCAAGATAAAAAGCCTCTGCACAGCAAAGGAAACAATCAACAAAACTGAAAGACATCCAAGGGAATGGGAGAAGATATATCAGATAAAGGGTTAGTATCTGAAATCTGTAAGGAACTTATCAAACTCAACACCCAAAAAACAAATAATCCAGTGAAGAGACAGGCAAAAGACATGCTTAGACACTTTTCCAAAGACATCCAAATGGCTAAAAAACAGATGAAAAAATGCTCAGCATCACCATCACCAAGGAAATACAAATCAAAAACACAATGAGATACCATCACCTCATACTTATCAGAATAGCTAACATTAACAACTTAGGCAACAACAGATGTTGGCGAGGATGTGGAGAAAGAGGATCTCTTTTGCACTGTTGGTGGGAATGTAAACTGGTGCAGCCACTTTGGAAAACAGTATGGTGGTTCCTCAAAATATTAAAAATAGAACTACCCTATGACTTAGCAATTGCAGTTCTAGATATTTATCCAAAGATACAGGTATGCTGTTTCAAAAGGGTAAGTCACCCCAAAGTTTATAGCTGTGCTATCAACAATAGTCAAAGTACGGAAAGAACCCAGCTTTCCACGGACAGATGAATGGATAGAGAAGGTGTAGAATGTATATATACAATGGAGTATTACTCAGCAATCAAAAAGAATAAAATCTTGGCATTTGCAACAAAATAGAACTAGAATGTACAGGCAAAGGAAATTAGAATTAATTTGTCAGTTAGAGAAAGACAAATATTATAGACTTCACTCATATGTGGAATTTAAGATACAAAACAGATGAACATAAGGAAAAGGAAGCAAAAATAATATGAAACAGGGAAGAAGACAAAACATATGAGACGCTTGAATACAGAGAACAAACTGAGGGTTGCTGGAGGGGTTATGGGTGGTGGACGGGCTAAATAGGCAAGGGACATTAAGGAGGACACTTGTTTGGATGAGCACTGAGTGTTCTATGTGCGGGATGAATCACTAGATTCTATTTTTGAAATCTTTGTTGCACTATATGCTAACTAACTTGAATGTAAAATTAAAACAACAACAATAATAATAATAAAGCACCTTCTTGGATCACCCAGGGCTGACTAAATCAAAATCTGTAGTGATAAGTCTCCTTTGTTAAAATAAACAAACAAACAAACTTTAACAAAATGCCCAGATGATTCTCAAAAACATGAAATTTGATAAACACCATATAGTTTTAAAATAGGATCATGTCTGTGTTCTCAGTACTCCTGAAACACATATTAGGTAAGTTCAGTAAATATGTTAAATGAAATAAATTATAAAAGAATAAATCAGTGTGTCAACAAACCATTTTTCCATAAACTAGTAATAAATCAAAGCAAAAATATTTGCCCTAGTAGACATTCCATGCATGTATATTAAATCAAACCAAATTTCTTGGTTTCTTTCCTCTCTCATTTTGCTTCATCTGTTCTATCACAATGACAATCACCTTTATAGAGTTCTAGGATTTATGAAACACATATGTGAGGGAGTTTGGAATTTTTAAATAAATAGTTAACTACTTTGTAAAACAAAGTTAAAATTCCTCGTGGATCTATGTCAAAACATAGGGAAGGAAATAGAAATTTATTTTAAGATGAAAATACTGTAATTTTTACTGCCATCTTTCTCAAGAAATTGTATTTCTCATTTTCTTTTTAATTTCTCCAATAATTTCCAAAGTTGTATTTACATATATGTCTAAGAATCCCAATATAAAAATTTAACATGGCCCTGGTGGCATCTCTAGCCCTCTATAACAAAAGAACCATTTCTTTCCACACAAAACATTAGATATTTATGTCTTTTTAATGTTTTCTTAATTAAGTTGTATTGAAATGATCATTAGAGAAAGTCACATAACTAGGCTTATGTGTAGGTTTCCCTAAAAGTAATTGGGTTAATTGTTTATTAGACATGTGTGATGACTGGACAGGTCCTCCAGTAGGAAACTCAGTTTCAGAAGGACAATCATAAGCAAACTGTTATCCTGAACAATGGGTTTCAACATCAGAGATGACTCTGGTTGGGTCCAAATGGCATTGATTAAGGACAGTCTCTGCCCTACCGAGGCAGACCAGAAAGTTACGCTTTCCTTTATTGCACTTCTTTTCTTAACTGGGCTACAAGCTTAAAATAAGTGTCTTACACTGATTGGATTGCTATTGCAAAACACCACAGCCTGGGTGGCTTATAAACAACAAAAATTTATTCTTCACAGTTCTGGAGGTTGAGAAGTCAAAGATTAAGGGACCTGCAGTTTCAATTTTCGGTAAGAGTTGATTCCTGGTTCACAGACTGCTGTTTTCTCCCTGTGTCCTCACAATGCAGAGGGGGTCAGGAGGGTCTCTGGGCTCCCTTCTCACCCCATTGATGAGGGCTTCACACTCATGACCTAATCACATCCCAAAGACCACCCTCCAACTTCTATTATATTGGAGAGTAAGTTCCAATATATTAATTTTGGGTGGACACAAACTTTCAGTCTAAAGTAAGTTTTTAAAACTAGATCATCCTCTTTTTAAATTTTATGTTAACAAGCCATCCTTTAGTGGCTATTAACTGTTATTTAAATGTTCTAGTCTTAAGTTGTGGAATATAGTGTTGAAGAAAAGCAGGTTTGATAGGTAAGAATAGCAAATTTCATTAAGGGGCAGTTAGCCCAAGGGAGAAGGGGACTCGAAGAGGGGACAAGTTGAGAATCTTCCTCCATTTCCAACAGAAGCCTCTGAAGTTTATTTTAGAAAGATGGCATCAGTTACTTTTATCCAGTCCTGGTATTATTCTTTTCCTGTCTAGCTCGATTCCTTCTTTTCTTCTGTTCTCCTGTTCTGCTTCCTCATTTCTTATTTCTCTACACTTATTTAATTGGGTTAGTTTGCCAATTTAACTGTAATTTGAAAATATACACACAGAAGTGTCTATGGATAGCCTTGGGGTATTTGAGGAGGAATCCACAAGGCCAGCATATTTGAATCTAATTCTTAGCAACATACATAGACTCACCTGTTTCTCCAACCTGTTCAATAATTTTTTTCATAATTTCTTATGGTAACTAACTATCCGTCACTTCCAGAGTTAATCTTTTTAGGCCAAATAGAATTTATAAATGAGCAACATTCTAAAACATATTCTATTTTTGCACTATTTTATTCACTCAGAACACTATGTGAATTCCAGAAGGAGATAGTCATGATTAACATTGCAATAAATAGTTTGATTTTAGCCTGGGAGGAATTACCATTGACAACCTGAATAGGAGAATAAACAGCAATATTTTGAACTCTTGCTCAACAAGCTGAATAACTAAGAGAACTATGTAAGCTGTCTCAAACTCACCCTAATAAGAAATGTGATTTTCAAGGTAGATGTGTTTTGGCCATGTGTGATGGGAGTTGCCTCTTCTAAGAACACTTGACGAAGCTGTGTGTCATTAAAGAAAACCTAGCATTGATTATCTTGAATAATTTATTTAAAAATATAAATAACTCTTTTAGAGGTGTCTGGGTAGCTCAGTTGGTTAAGCCTCTGACTTTGGCTCAGGCCATGATCTCACAGCCCATGAGATCGAGCCCCGCATTGGGCTCTGTGTTGACAGCTCAGAGCCTGGAGCCTGCTTTGGATGTGTGTGTCTCTCTCTCTGACCCTCCCCAACTCACGCTCTGTCTCTCTCTCTCTCTATCAAAAGTAAATAATAAACATGTAAAACTATATATAAATAACTATTCTATAGCTTAATTCCCATTTGGAGTAAAAGTTTGCATGAGTGAATGAAAAATGTATGTAAGAAGAAAAAAGCACAGAAAGCGTTTGTTTAATTCACATTAACAGTCATGGAGTGCTGGAATCTTTTATTACTTATGGTAGATAATCTTCTAGCAAGTACGTCAAGTGTATTCAAGCCAAGAGCTAATGAGGAGCAAAGTATGATGAGTATCCTTCTTGAGAAAGAGCCATAATTGATGGAAAGAGCAAAAAAGCTGTGAGAATATGCGTTATTTTAATAAAATCAAAATAATACCCAAGATAACTAAGGAAGAACAGTTCATTAGTATTAAAATTTAAGCTGTATCACTAGACAGAAATTTTAATATTGGAAAATACAACTATAGTGAAGTAAGAATACACAAAAAGGAGGGATAAAATGAGTAGGAAATTATGTTAAATTGAGGAACAATTATGGTCACCAGAGCAGGAGATTGAATAAAATTAATGAATCCTAAAGTTGAAAATTTTTATAATCATACTTTTTTGTAAGAATTTCCTGAATATTCACTTGTTGAAATTTTTCATCTTAACTACTGCTTTTAGGAAATTCATTGATCATTTATGCAACATTAAAATAATTATCTTTTTTTAAGTTTATTTATTTATTTTGAAAGTAAGAGAGACATAGTATGCGAGTGGAGGAGAGACAGAGAGAGATGGAAACAAAGAATCCCAAGCAGGCTCCACACTGTCAGCACAGAGCCCAATGTGGGGTTCCCCACCATGAAGTCATGATCTGAGCCAAAATCAAGAGCCGGATGCTTAACCAACTGAGCCACCCAGGCACAGCTGAAATAATTACCTTTTAAGCAAGAAAAAAAGCTATAATAATTAGCAATCACTATACTATACCAATTGCCTTTCTAATTGGATCTTTAAAGAATGTAAGATATTAAATAAATGCCTTACTAACATTTCTCATGGGTGGGTCATGATAAGTAATTCTATAAAGCATTATTTAAAATTTAAAACACACAATTACTCAAAATGCATAAATCCTGTCTAAAAAATTTAGGCGCTTTTAATACTTAATTTAAAGCATAAAAAAATCAACTTAAAAAAAATATGTCCAGGATTTTGATACATACCAGTTCTATGAAATTGACATGGACACACATGTCCCAGAAGTCGTGGTCTCAATGCTCACTCCTTTTGGTTTACATACACTCTTTGTTCTGACTCCAATGGAAAGACCTAAGACTGTAGTTTTGACTAATTAAAGCTCCGCATTGGTAAAATTTGTCTGCAACTTTCCTAGAGCACTTTACCTAGGAATCCAGTGTGTCCTTTTACATCTAATTAAAGTGCTCTTTAACATCTAATTAAAGATCACGGGACTTGGCAACAGTCCCTGCCCCTTTCACGAGTGTCCATGACAATATTCTATGTTTTTTAAGCCAGTATCTCAGACCTCTGCTCTCTGTTACAAGTGATCTCTGCCTTTGGATAAACCTGCTGAAGAGGTTTGTTACCCTGCCACCTACTCAGAATATTCTACACTTTAATAGGAGATTTTTAAGATGATATCCACTCTCTCTTCATGCTTTAATTTTCTGCCTCTAAATCTAACTAGTCCGTGCTTGTCCATGCATAAATTGAGTTTAATATATACCTCTCTTTAACCTGCCTCCTTGTCATTGATTGTTGCTACATTGCTTTTATAAGTTCCGGAAATTACTCCCCTCCTTTCAAAAACCCTATTTCTCTAAAAGATGATGAGTACTATTTGAATTGGAAAAATCATCCAGGAGATGGGAGAGTTCTCAGCTATATACTTTATACTCCGATGACTCTAATACTTTAATGTTTTATATTAAAATAAAAAAGTCATTCACTATTTTTATCTGAGATTCTTCCCAAACTTCATTATACATGCTGAGAAAAATCTGCTTCAAGGAAAGAATGAAAGCTGCTGAATAGTAGATTGTTTTGCTTGTTATCATCAACTGAGCTTCCCTCTCCGGCTATCACTGGGTACATCTTTTAAACTCTCTGAACTATAGTTTCTCCATCAATAATATGATCCCAGAAATGATTGCTTTCTTTAACATGGAGGTATTAGCAGAATTAATTGAAATTTTTTAATGTAATGAACTATTTAAATGCAAAGCATTATGACATAAAGCCATTTGCCATGGGTGAATTTGTAAAAAGCAAATTCAGAGATGAGTATGTGTAAACCTCCAATGACCAGCAGTAATTTCTGAGGATCATATAAGAGATTTTATCTGGAATTGGATATAAAGGGAAAATTGACTTTTAGGGCAGATTGTTTTCAATGTTGTTTAACCGTAAGAAAGACGATTTATAAGAAAGAATGCAGAGCACAGATTAATTAAAAGATTTCAGAGAGAACCATATGGATTAAGGGACTTCGGGACTTTAAGAAAGAATGAATGAATGTTCTACAACATTCTGCATTAAAGCATTCTTTTGCTTAGATTATTGGAAGTTGTTAATTAAATCTACTTGAGTGTTCTCTTCATTAGTGAAATTTCAACTTCCACTAAATGGTGAGTGCAAAAAGAAACAAGTTGATGTGCAACCATGCTTGACACAGAGGTTTTCTGTTTTAGACCTATTTTCTAGGCTAATGCTCACAGTGTGGCAGTTTTCTATACCTTACCACCCAAAGTTCCACAAAACATAAATAAATTCATATATGCATGCACACATATTTTGCATATAATCAGAGCATATTCGGTTGCTAGATATTTCTTGTTTCTGTTGATGTCCCTACCATGACTCAGAACCAGGGGTGGTGTATAGTGTAGATATAATTTATAGTAGGCAGCAATATGAAGGTCCTTGAGAGAGAATAAAGCACCATACAAATGGGAAGCAATATTACTGTTGTTCCTTAACCACTTTTGTATATGTCTTTTATCATTTGCTTGTATGAGGGACAATCTGGAGAGAAATTAGTAACTTTCCTTTAATGATTGCAATTTTCGGATTTTATCTGAGGAAAGTGGAATAAGACAATGGACAGGTGTTTTGAAAGTATTCAAAATCAGAGAAAAGTTAGTAACAAAATCTCTGCAAAACTCCTAAACAAAGTATTAGCCATAGGGTTTTATGAAAATGTATAAAACTAACACCAATGACCAGAAGGGACATCTGAATATACTCAGCCCTTACCAAAAGCTGAGGTGCTGAGATGACTATCAATTTTGGGGAAAGGGGGAGATTGGCCCAAACTTTGTTATTTTTAAGATAAACGATGGGACAAAAACTCCAGAATATGAATTAAAATGTTCCTCCTGCTATTTTACTTTCCGTACAAGAGTGCACCACGCGTAGTTCCCATTAGACCAGCTTTATCCTGCTGTTGCCAAAACTTCTTCTTGTTTCATGCATCGGGGGACCAGGTCCTGCCGCCCCATCCTTTGAGGTATTGCACTGACTTAACCCTTCATAGGACAAATATTCCAATTAGCGACAAGGTCCAGCGATGACTGTTTTGTCTGTTGAAGTCACCCTGGTGGGTAGGACACTTGCTGGTATTTAATATCAACATTAGAACAGTCAATTTGTAACTTTTGTGAACTGAGATTTTTTTCATCAGGTTATTTTAAGTTTTACATGTTCAATTTCTTGCCATAATAAGAACTTCCTCTTTATGAGAAAGGTACACAAATCTTTGTGTGACTTACTTGATAAAAATAGTTAACAGTCATAAATAATTCCTACCAACTTTCTTCTGAGAGGAAAAAAACATTTGATCATTGATGAGTATATAACCATAAAAGAGAATTTGACTATTTTCCACACCTAAGATCTCATGACATGGATTAGTTTCCTAGGGCTGCCATAACAAAGTACCACAAATCAGGTGGTTTAAAACAACAGAAATCTTTTTTCTCCCTGTGGTGAAAGCTAGAAGTCCAAAATCAAAGTGTCAGCCAGGCTGTGCTCTCTGAAGCCTCTATGGAGGGTTCTTCTTTGCCCTTCCAGCTTCTGATAGCCACAGGAGTTCCTTGACTTCCGGCAGCATAATGCCAATCTTTGACTGTCTTTACATCACATTCCCCCTGTATCTTAGTGTCTTCATACAGCCATCTTATAAGGACACTAATCACAAAGGATTAGGAGACCACCCTATTTCAGTATGATCTCATCTTAACTTTACTAATGATATCTGCAATGACCCTATTTCCAACAAGGTCATATTCTGAAGCACTGGGAGCAATACTTATGTTTAAGCAATATCTTCATATTTTAATATTATATTCTACAAACTGGTGCAGCAGGTATACAATTCTTTGTCTCTGTTTACTGGGAGTCTCCTCAGCAAAGAAAGGAAGCCATGTGGACAGTTTTCTTGTATACATGTTAATATTAGATCAACCAGTGGTCTTGCTCCTGGAGAGACCCATCCTATGAACCGCTTTTAGATGGAATTTTCTGTTGTGGGACTTTATGGTAAACAAAACTGCTACCTATGGAACACAGGTGCCTGAAAAATGTCTCCTAAGCTATCTAACTTTTGGGAATAACATGAACCTACCTCAGTGGTCCAAGACCTCTCCCTGCTTTGTCTGTCCCTCCTGCCTACTTGTGTCCTTGAATTATTAGGCAACTGGAAGCCAGAAAAGATTGCAAATGTGTATGAGGCTGTTTGTGACAGTTCAATGATTTGTGTGACTCACCAGCATGCAGAATAGTATATTGTGGTGATTGTGGCCGTCTTTCATTTGCTATGTGTGGCATGATGGTGAAGATACTTCTCAAGACGGCACCTAATGGAGACACACCAGTTGGACAAGGCGAAAAACATCCAGGTGTAATTGAACTACCACAGCAGAGATGAAGGACAAATCTATTCACTTACAACAGAGTCTTCCATCCAGTATATTTCCTGCCACCCTAATTGTTACCAGACCCATGATCAAGCAACATAAAATTACCCAAAAAAAAAAAAAAGAATTTCCTTTTCTGTTTTTTCTGGAACTAAGTGTTTTGACCAAATCTACATTTTCTCTGAGAGAAATTATTTCAACTATCAATATCAGAATAATGATAACTTTCAAGCAAACAGAAAAAATAGTCACTAACTAAGGCATATGATATTATTCACTAGTATTAGTATATAGCTAACAGGTAGCTTAACTTTTTACCCCAAATTTTCTTGCTTCTTCATTTTACTAAGAACTACGGCTTTTACAAAGACTGTCCTAATGCTGTATGAAGTTGATAGGTGCTAAGGCTCGTCAGTCGTGACAATAAACACAATGGGATGATTTATGTGCTAGAAATACATGCATACACACAGACATATTTTTAATTACTTGGAAGCATGCTCTGGTGAACTATCTAGATCAATAAATGATTTGAACAAAAAAATCTCTTTAAAATTCTTAATGAATGTGAGAGATCTCAACATGTTTAATGATAGTAAAGTATACTTGATTTTAGAAGAAAAGTGGGTGAAGCTAAAAACACCATGTAAGTGATCTTAGCTTACCAAAACCAGAGTTGGAAAACTGGTTTCTGTAAATAGGACCTTAAGAGTGGGATGCCAGATATTCAAAAGCAAAATAAAAAATTAGCTGAGGAATCAATACATATCTCCCACAAATACAAATACAAATCTCCTGTATGAAATACAAAAGAAAATATTTTAAATAGATTTTTAAAAATGAAATGTCCACTCTCCTTGACTAGTAACAGTGGTCTTCAATTTGTATTGACAAGACTCCTGAGACACAAAAAATGTCACACAGTACCAAGTTAACTGACCTTTAAGAAAGGATACAAAACAGTGACAGCTAGCAGAAGTCATGTGACTCCCAGGAGCAGAATGACAGTTTCTAAATCACTCTGCGTCTGGGACATGAGTAGGCTAAGAGAAAAGGTTGACTAGGTGGGTATCACCACAGCACAGAGCGGTCATCAGCTCTGGAATCCCTTCAATCTTTGTACCTTGTTAGTCACATAGCTTCACTGTGCCTTCTGGTGCTATTCTCCAAGTGTAACTGCATCTCATCAACTAGCAATTACTCATTGCTTATAGATTTCGCAATAGGAATTTTGATGAAACAGGACAGACATTGAACTGGTGTAGAGTATATTCTTCAGTTTTTTTCCACAGTTTATTATGATCCTGTAAATGTTCCTTTAATGTTGCAAGAGGCATTTGGCCAGAGGAGATGTCACAGATCAAATAGTAATTCTTTATTTCCAGAGAAATAGTTCATTATTATTTTCAGCTAGATTAGATGAAAGAGAAAACATTGAGACAGTTAAAAATTGTTGTTAGATAAATAACATGAGTACCAAATTGGAAAATTCAAAGAAGTTTATTGAATAGTGAAGAAATATAAATCAAGGACATAGTAGACCAACTTAAGACATTGAAAATTTAAAAAAAAATTCTTATATATATGTGTGTATATGCAAATGTATATGTATATATAGACACATGTGAATATTTATTATTAAATATTGTACATGTGAAAATACATTAAAATTTAAGTGGCATGGATAATAAAACCAGGAATGTCCCTATATGCAAATTGGGAATTCCAAAAAGAACCACATCAAAGAAAAGGGAATAATCAAAAAGTTCATGATTTGAAGAAAGATTTGAGTAACTACATTTATCATGATAAAATATAAATCTCCAACCCATTTCAGGAAAAATTTTTTTCAGTAAGACCTGCGTTCAACATGGGGCATGAACTCATGACCCTGAGATCTACTGACCAAGCCAGCCAAGCATCCCTTAGGAAACTTGTTTGAATTTTAAGGACCTGGAAGAAAAGGAAGCAACAAAAGTACCATAGTGGAAGCAAGAGTGCTGTGAAGTGCTTTGATCTTGAATGGTGCCAAAATCTGCTCCTATATACCACCAAGCTGTTAAATCAAGAGCCAGTAGAACCCCATGTCTATGACAGTGTCTTTGGAGGAAGCAAGCCAATGAATAAAAGTGTTCTACCCTTAGGGCACTCTTTGAGAAAATGGAGAATTCCTGAACAGATCAACTTCTGATGGTGAACTAGCCATAAATGATTTTGGCTGCAACTAACGTCTTCTACAAGCTGTAAATAAAACAAATAGCTTTTTATTCATTTAACATAGCCCAAAAGGAGGGTCTGCCTGCATTAGAACAGCCTCTTAAGTAAGTAAGGATTTTCTTTCCTCATCTTTAGTGTATTGATTTTATTCTCTGAAATATAATAACAAGTGAGATGGGGAAAATGGAAAACAGGAAGCTCATGACTGGCTTAGAGAATACTACAAATCACAGTTCTTTGTTGGGAGGTGTGCACTTGACACCCTGATCAAAATTAAGGTTCTGTTAGGACAGAAGGGGGCAAAATTTTGGCTGTGTAACTAACACTGTCAGCTACAGGCAGACACAAATGAGCAAACAGTGGGCAGAGTTGAATCTATTCCCAGAGGGCTAATGCCATGTACAACATACTTGCTAAGTTGATACTTAAAGCCAATCACTTCCTCCACAAGAACCTACTAACCCACCAGCAGAGCTACCTTACAATGAAAGGGTCTCCAAGAACATTATGTTTTATCATAAAACACACAGCACTCCAAAAGGGATTCATCACTCTAAACCAGGGATGGTGGAAGGTGAGAATGAGGTGAGAATAATTTCTTTTTTTTTATCTTACTTTTTTGCTTATTAACATTCAATTAACTTTTTTTCCTTTTAATGCCTGTGATAAAAAGAACTCATTATGACATATGAGTAAGCGGGGAGGAACTCAAATACAGTATCATTAGGCTATTAATACGTCATCTGTTATTTAGCAACACAGCTTTATAACTTCTTTATTTTTCAAATTTTATCAATGAAAAGTTACAGTTTTATAGTGACAGAAATCTTTGGTAAACGCGAACATAATACAAGCTGAGTTAACAGATCTTAATAATGGGGCAAATGTTATTGAGATTACCAATTATCAGAAAGGAGATTTTTTATAATACAAACAAACAGTTTTCTAATCAGAATGTGGAAGTCATTGAACTCAACTCCTCCTGGAAGCTCTTCATGGAGCTCCTTGCTCTGCACAACATCATGGCGCACATGAGAACATCACCCTGCGGCCAGATCACCTTCCTGAGCTTGGATTCTAAAGCTGCCATCACCTGCTAAGCGACAACGGGCAGGCTAACTTCTCTATTCAAGTATCTTTCTCCATAAAAGAGGAATAATATTAATTTCTACCTCATAGAATACATATGAAGTTTAATTGAGGTAATATCTGTACAGTGTAACTACTTATGGCACTTGTCACATGTTATACGTGTGTGTGCATTTATATATATGTTTATATAGTTGTGAAATCAAAGTGTGTAAAGTAAACTAATTGTGCATCTTTGAGGTTGGAAAGGAAAACAAAGACATTGTTACAGGAAAAAAAAAGTAGACAGCGTAAAAATAAAAAGGTTTCATGCAAATATTTAGGGAGGGGATCAGTATATTAATAACAAGAGATATTCTGTTAACATTTGTTATATCAGAACAAAGAGCCTATTAAGAGTCTAAAATGAGTGTTAATGTCTTTCTCTTTCTCTTTTTCCACCAAATAATGTATTCTTATACTTCATTCATGTTATTAAGGGCTTTTGACACCAAACCTGTTTGAAACTCAGAATACTGATGCATCTGAATCATCAATATATCCAAGAGAAATGTGTACAAGTAGATTTCAGATATTTTTTACATTTTTTTTCCTGAATGTGGAATAAGGCAAAACATTTTCCATTAAGGTAATATCATCACAACATTCGAAACTTTGAGAACTCCTTATCTGCACATATATTTAAAATTTTTAAATTACTTATCTGTGTAGCTGCACAAGTAATTTTAAAGATTAGGAAATAACTGATGAATCATATATCATGGAAGACAGTGATAGAAACAGACAACTCAGGAGAAACCAAAGCACATTGCTTCTTCAGCATTAAAAATGCTTTCATTTACTGACAGGGGCCTTTTGCTCTATGGTATTTGCATTATGGGACTTCTTTTTTTACTAATCTCTTGATTCTTTAATTATTTTGAGGGTATAGAAATACTGCAATCTATGCAGCCTTTCTTTGAGCAGCACTCAAAGATGAGACAGCAGATAAGATTTGAAAACCTACTATCTTTTATTTTATTTTATTTTATTTTATTTTAATTAAATCGATTATTACCAAGTTGGTTTCCATATAACACCCAGTGCTCTTCCCCACAAGTGCCCCTCTCCATGACCATCACCCCCCTTCCCATTCCTCCTCCCTCTTCAGCTCTCAGTTTGTTTTTAGTATTCAAGAGTCTCTCATGACTTGCCTCACTCCCTCTCCTAACTCTTCCCCCGTCTTCCCCCTTCCCATGGTCCTCTGTTAGGTTTCTCCTGTTAGACTTATGAATGAAAACATATAGTATCTGTCCTTCTCTGCCTGACTCATTTCGCTTAGCGTGACTTCCTCTAGGTCCATCCACTTTGTTACAAATGGTAGTATTTCATTCTTTCTCATTGCCATGTAGTATTCTGTGGTATACACAAACACACACACACACACACATAAATATATATATATATATATATATATATATATATATATATATATATATATATATAAAATCACATCCTCTTTATCCATGAATCAGTTGGTGGACATCATTTAGGCTTTTTCCATGTTTTGGCTATTGTTGAAAGTGCTGCTATGAACATATGAACATTGGGGTAAATGTGCTCCTATGCATCAGCACTTCTGTATCCCTTGGGTAAATTCCTAGCAGTGCTATTGCTGGGTCATAAGGGAGTTCTATGGATAGTTTTTTGAGGAACCTCCACACTGTTTTCCAGAGTGGCTGTACCAGTTTATATTCCCGCCAACAGTGCAGGGGGGTGCCCATTTCTCCACATCATTGCCAGCATCTATAGTCTCTTGATTTGTTCATTTTAGCCACTCTGACTGGTGTGAGATGGTATCTCAGTGTGGTTTGGATTTGTATTTCCCTGATGATGGGTGATGCTGAGCATAATTTCACGTGCCTGTTGGCCATCTGGATGTCAAATTAATTGGCCATACACTTGTGGGTCCAGTTCTGGGCTCTCTTTTCTATTCCATTGGTCTATGTGTCTGTTTTTATGCCAATACCATACTGTCTTGATGATGAGAGCTTTGTAGTAGAGGCTAAAGTATGGGATGGCGATGCCTCCCGTTTTGGTTTTCTTCTTCAATATTACTTTGGCTGTTCAGGGTTTTTTGTGATTCCATATGAATTTTAGGATAGTTTGTTCTAGCTTCGAGAAGAAAGCTGGTGCAATTTTGATTGGTATTGCATTGAATCTGTAAATTGTTTTGGGTAATAATGACATTTTAACAATGTTTATT
This sequence comes from Mungos mungo, assembly GCA_004023785.1. Classification (NCBI taxonomy): domain Eukaryota; kingdom Metazoa; phylum Chordata; class Mammalia; order Carnivora; family Herpestidae; genus Mungos; species Mungos mungo. The sequence continues at coordinate 128,310 of PISW01000789.1, forward strand.
CTTCTGATCCACGAGCACGGGATGTTTTTCCATTTCTTTGTGTCTTCTTCAATTTCTTTCATAAGCTTTCTATAGTTTTTGTCATACAGGTCTTTTACATCTTTGGTTACATTTTAAATTCAGATTTGACTGTGGAGTCCTACAAGTCAGATTTGCTGATTGCAAAAAAACCGTGGATGGCCAATCAGTATTAATAAAAATTGCAGTAAGAATACTTTTCTGCTGGCGTGCAGCTAGTCTACTAGAGGGCCCTTAAAATGATCTAGTGTTGACATTCCAAGATATCTTCCTTTACTTTTAGCTTCTTTGTGAACAGGTACTATTCCATATTGTATCAATCATCACTGATAGGGATTTCTTTTCCCGTAAAATCTGTGGCATCTTTTTTTTTTCCATTCTATTAAGGCTATCTGTTTAATTTCTTCATTATTCCTATGTCTACGTTTATATCAAGAACACACTTGGGCCTCCTGGGTGGCTCAGTCAGTTAAGCGTGCAGCTTCAACTAAGGTTATGATCTCACGTTTGTGGGTTCAAGCCCCGCTTCGGGTTCTTTGCTGACAGCTCAGAGCCTGGAACCTGCTTTGGATTCTGTGTCTCCCTCTCTCTCTGACCCTCCTGTGCTTACACTGTCTCTGTCTCTCAAAAATAAATAAAAAAACATAAATTTTTTTTTATATCAAGAACACACAAATGGCATGTAACTTAGCAGTCACTCTTGCTTCACTTTCTTTGTCTAGCCGTTGAATCAGCTCATAGCCTCTAACTTCACAAAGCATAATATACTCATTTGTGCAGTCCTTTTTCCCCTTTCTGTTCCTTTTGTCAGCTTTTTACATGAATCTGCAGAGTTGGCATTACTTAACTCTGACTCTGAATTGAATCTATTAGGGACTGCTTATTTTTTGCTCTGTATTTTAAGCAAAAAAAAAAAATCATGGTTCTTATGAATCAAAAGACTAATGAGCTCATCTGTCATTTTTGCAAGAATGCCACAGTGAATCACTTTTTCTGACTTTAACTGGCACTGGGAAATTACTACATGTAAATAGACTCACTGAGATGTCAAAACGAGAGTGCTGCATAAAAGAATTTCTATATAGTTTTCCACAATGTTTGGCTGGGCTTACAGTTTATTAGACATTTGGGAGAACTTTGAGCATCAGAGTTTAAGCAAGATGTTTAGGATTTGAAGGGGGTGAAAAGGAGTGTGAAATAGCTGGAAAATAGAATCTTCTCTCAAGGTAGCAGAGGTTATGATGTTTGGAAATTATTGCTAAAGCAAAGAGAAGGCTAAGGAAGATATATAACCTCAGATAACACTATAAACCTATCAGTAAAGAACTTTTAAAATTCATGCTTTAAAGATAGAAAATACAGTGGTTTTTCATTTGAGAACTTGTGAAAGAATTATCTTTCCATTTAAATATTTCGGCAAACTGAGGCGCCTGGGTGGCTCCGTCAGTTAAGTATCTGACTCTTGATTTCGGCTCAGGTCATGTTCTCACAGTTTGGGATTCTCCCTCTTCCTCTCTATCTCTCTGCCCCTCTTTTTCTCTCTCAAAAATAAATAAATAAATAATTTTTAAAGTAAATTTAAAAAGGATATAAACTATTTAGGCAAACTATTGATGCCACACTGAAACTATTTCTGCCTTAACTAAAGCATACTTTAACCTCTCCTTTTTGTTTTACAATATGATGAGACTTTAACAAATTTTTTGAGAAAGATGTGGATGGAGAAGGAGGTGAGAATGATACCGGACATGGCTAAGTGATCCTAATGTTCCTGGCATTACAGTAAACATATTTGAGCTATCACGTGTTCATATCAAAAAAGAGTTTATTTTATAAAGAATCAATATCTGTGTTTTATAAAAGTGCGTATCAGTGAGGGTTCTATCAGGGAAGGACAACCACTGAGCACTCTGAGATAAAGAATATATTTTAGGAATTAGAATCCCCACATTTTTTGAGAGAACCCACGGAAGGAAAAATCAGGAAAGACATGGTTGGTAGATCAAAGCCACTAACTAACAAGGAATTATACACAAAAGCCATAAGGTCTATAGAAGACTGTTGCCTCTCCATGTGCGAGTGGAGCTTGTAGACCCGCAGGGCAGGAATCAAGGGGAATAAAATCTGAACCTAAAATGAGATATAAAACAGAATACGAATGCATGAGGGGAAACCTGGATGCCTGAGGTGCAACGGATACCCACACTTGTCATTCATTGCTTTTCTTACTGTTTCTGAACCTACATGAAGTCTTCACTGACCAGCCTTGGGCGACCCACAGAAGACCCTGCTCTTCAGCTGGCACTGCATATGAGCCTGACCCACAACTTAAAGTACCCAAAAGAGTTCTGTGCTCACGGTAGCCCCAGGCCAATGAGATGAGCTAACAAATCAGTGAAACGGGAGGTCTACAGTGATGCCTAGAGCCATAGCACCAACCTCCCAGCTTGCTAGCTACTATTTCACCACCTTCTACCAAATCTCCCAAGTTTTTCTTGTTTAAGTCTAGCCCAGAACCATACAGAAAAGAACATTTGGCAAATAGAGTTCAGCTAAAATGACGCATATGAAACCATTGAATTTAGGTTTTAGATCCAAACTACTTGAATTTGTTTCCTGAAACTGGTGCTTGTTGGCTCTGACACCTTACGTTAGTTATTATATATTCTGCACCTCAGTTTCCACGTCTCGAAAATGGGGACAATATTAGCACTTAACCCAAAGGATTACTGTGAAAACTAAATAAGTAAGTACATGTAAAGTTTCTAGAATTACACATAGCATAGTAAGTGCCTATTACATGTAAGTAATTATCTTTACATGCTTACTTCATGTTACCCTATTTTCTAAATAATCCTATGAAGTAATGCCTTGGGATCTGTTGCTAAATTATATGCTTTTTCTCTGAGTTGGAACATAGTGCAATATTTTTAAATGACCAGCATGTATGACAAATATCAACATGCTAAGGGTCGCCCTTTCCCTTTATTCTCTATTAAGGAAATATATTGCTTGCAGTCCTCTACCTGAAGGCAGAAATATCAATAGTCTGAGAAGTCTTTTGCCTAAGCTGGTATTGTAATTTTTAGGGGACATAACCAAAGAGATGTGTCAACAATAATTTTCTGAGGGCAACGAAGATTAAACTTAAAAGTAGGTGATGAAATCTACTTACAGTGTGCATGAGACTTAATCCATTATCTTCCTGGGAAAAAAAACTTATATCAGAAAAATTCTACTCAGAGCTTAAGCAGAGGAGCAAACCATCCTATAAATAGATTAAGGAGACATGTATTCAGTAGACTGAGAGTGCAATTCCCTAAAAAAGCCTGGAAATTGCTTATTTTTCTTTAAGGAAATTGCATAATGACCTTACAAAAAAACGTACTGACTTCTGACATGCCCAAATTAAAAACACTGGGTATAACTGCTTAGTGACCCCTAAGAAAGAGAAAACTGTTACCTAAAGATAAGAAGACCTGGTCTCAAAAGAACTTTTTTGAGGCTTCCCCTTAAAAATTAGGTAATTGTTATCCCCGTTATATTGATGAAGGAAACTGAAGTTCAGAGAAATTAAGTACCCACTATCCACAGTTTTACAGTTAACAAAAGGCCAAGATTTGAACGAAATAAGACTCAAAGCCAACGATTTCAACCTCTATGCAAATTGTCGTCCCTTTATAGTCAGGATAGAGCACTGAAAACTGTGACCAAGATCTTGAAACATCAAATTCCAGATTCTTCTGTGTAAAGACTGAGTGTCCATTTGAAATGTTTAATATACTTCGTATTTTTATATCATTGTAGGTCACATTAATCTTATATGAGTGCTGTCTCCCAAGACTAGTATTTATTAGTACTAATATTAGCATTTATTAGTATGTAAAGTTTTCCAATATTAGTGCTGTGGTTTTTAACCACATACTAGTCCCTAGTCAGATATTTAAAATAACAGTTACAAAAAAAATTTCTGAGGCTCTTCCCAAGCTTACTCTTTGATAATACTGTGCTTTTATAACTTTAATGTGCATATAAGTAGCCTGGGGATCTTGTTAAGATGAAGATTCTTGGTAAATAATTCTGGAGTGATTCTGCATTTCCAACAAGTTCCCAGATGATGTTCAGAGACCAAACTTTGAGTGCTGAAGAGAGAACCTCTTCATATTCTTTCTAGGTACTTCTTGGGGGTGAGAGAAAGGAAGTGCATGCACCAGGAAACTCTTTGGTTATATATTGCTAGAAGTCACTGTAGGGATGTCTCTAACGTGACTAAGACCCAAAGTGAAATCTACCAGCTGCCACTGGCAGTATTTTCCTCACTGTTCAAGCCTGGCCATGCTACTTATACTTAAGATATTAAAGATTAAAAGTTTATCTCATTCAGTAGCACATCTTGATATAGTATGACATCATTAAAAATAACAATTATCACTAAATCAAACTGCAAATTGTTTTATGTATAGGTTTTATCATGAGCAAGATACTGATAGTGATTAATTTGACCCCCACAAAAACGCGTAACTTTTTATTACACCTTCCAAATGTTGAAGATATTTTGTTAAGCACATAGAAATAACAAATTCAAATGAATTTGTATTCTATCCATACACAAAGTACCTCCCAGCTACCTAAGAAAGAAATAAAGAAAAACAGAAACTCCAGGAAAGCTGGATAATGGCCTTAAGGACTGAATGTTTTTGTCCCCTACAAAATGTATATGTCAAAATCTTAACCCCCAATGTGATAGCATGAGGAGGCAGGGCCTTTGGGAGGTGATTAGATCACTCATTAGGTGAAGCCCTTACAAATGGGATTCATGCTCCTGAAAAAGAGACCACAGAGACTTCTTATTCTTCTCTAATGTGAAGATACAATGACAAAATGGCTGTCTGCAGCCAGAAAAAGAGCCCTAACCATTACGAAATCATGCTGACAGGCTGATCTCAGACTTCAGACTCCAGAAATAGAAGAAATACATTTCTTTGTTTATAGACCACCCACTCCATGGTATTCTTTGTAGCAGCCTGAAATTAGGCAAATAATGACTTTTGTAATGTAGTTTAGTGCTATTCTAATCATGGACTAGGTAAAATTAACAAAATCAAGAAGAGAACATTAGATTTTTGACTTCTGGGGTTTAGAAAAGAACAGTCCCCCATTTGCATATATGTACCCCCAATGTTATGATACCAGTCAGAAGAGGCCAGGTTATGCGCATTAGAAAATGACTCTCATGTCTCAGTGACACACAACACAACATCTGTTTCTTGCGCATGCTGCATACCCACTGTTGTTCAGCTGTGGTTCTGCTTCACATTACCTTCATTTTGCCACCCAGTTTGACAGAACAGTCTTATCTGGGAGAAGGCCATTCCCATTGTAAAAGGAAGAAAAATGAGTTACTTTTACTCACATTTCATTAATCAAGAAACTCACATAAAACATCAGGATGTATTTTCCATCTGTAGAGAGGAACACTGCAAGGGTCACAATCAACCTCAATGACAGTGGAGCAGAGAAGGATATTTTTCTATCAGGGTAGTAGACACACTACTTCTAAATGACACAGTCTTCTCCCATACAAATGGTGTGAACTCTGGTGGTTTTGCATGGACGTGGCAGCAAACGCTCAGTAAACAGCCCATATTCATTCCATCTTCCTTCTCTGGTGGTTCCAATGTTAACAGTTTTCTAGCAGAAGTTGGTCAAGATTATTTTAAAGTACTTTTAAATGGGAATATTCTCTCCTGTGGACTAAGAAAACAGCTGTCAGTAGCAGCTCTACCATTTTACAGTCAGTAGATTATGGAACAAAATGATACATAGATCACATGAAAAAGATGAAAGGGCAGGACTGAGAGGATGAGAGATGATTGGAGAAGTGTCAGCAAGGAATAGAAAGCAACCCCCAAACACAGGCAGATTGACTCAATTTTGAGTGAAAGCCCAGCCAGCAGATGTGTACAGGTGGATAATTCCACTCACAAATATGTGACTACTGTCACATCTACATATGTGACTCTAAAAGCATTAAGATTTTATAGCCCTGGCTCAAAATGACTGTCGTATACATAGGATCTGAAATTTTCTTTCGTCCAGCAAGAGAGTGAGATGCAGGATTAAAAATGAGAGAGGCTAATGTCCGCAGGAGATAAGAGCCCCATTGCACCGTTTTTATTAAGATCAGAAGGCTGATAAGCATGATGGACGTGCACAAAGAGACAATGAAATCATGAACATTAACTCACATGCATGAGAGAAAGGGAGGTTTGAAGACATGTGGTGTTAGGGATTTGGGTCAATACAATACAAAATCCTGGCACTGGGTGGATTTCTACAGCAAACATAAGCACCAATTCTGTTTAGCTGAACTGGTCTAGGAGGATGACAAAGACAAAGCACGATAGCTCAGGGTCAAAAAGGCACCTTTCTTTTGCTAATTAGCTCTGCTCTGGGCAACTTCACACTGCTGGGGGCTATAGCCCTATTTACCAGTTTGCCTAATTTGGCCCTTCCTTCTGGTGAAATCAGCTTTCTGCTATTGTACTAAGTTGGGGGTGGGGGGCATTTCCTCCCTGAATACCTAATCTTGTTTACCTTATCTTGGATGTTTTCATCCTGAGATTTCCTATTCCAATACTTTTTTCCTATACTGGGGGTCCTTGCCCCATTTACCTAATCTTATTTACCTAATCTTGCTTACCCAAACTTGGGTGTGTACATCCTATGGCTTTCTAATTGTTTATACCTTGTTAACCCATTGGTGGAAGCTCAGGGAATTCCTACTTATTCCCCACGAATGACAGTCTCATTTCAGGTTACCACAACTACAACAGATAAAAATGATAAGAGATGCAGAAAAGATCACAGGACGCTTTTCAGAATAAGGCACTTAACTCCTTAATGTATAATCCACAGAAGCAGAGGATCCCTTAGATCCTCGATTTTGAATATGATCTGCCAGCTACTATCAAGTGCAAATTAATGGATGAAATGAAACCAGAGGAGAGGGTGTGTTTGGGAGAGAGGGAGAAAAGGTTTCATTTCTCATATGTTTATTAGTCATGAGTGAAAGGACACAGGTCTGAACCAAACTGACTCCATGACAGGCTTCAAGTTTCCCCTCTGACATTGGAGGCCTAAGTGTTGGTTTCCCAGAATCATTAGACAATAAAAGGGCACAGATTGCTCAACCAGGGACCACCCTAGTAACACCCAATCAGAAGCAGCCAGCTAAAATGCTTAACATTCCTAAGGGCAGGCCTAGAGATAGAAGCTATAGATAATCACTTATTGCTTAAGGCTAGTTACACCCTACGTGAGGGTCCTGGGTCCACTCTGTAATTGGTTAACACTCTAAATGTTGTGATTGGCTCCCGCCAAAAGTAACGGACACTCTGGACAATGTGTATGGTTAAAGTTACAGCCAATGATGTTATGTGATAATGATTGGATCACTGTACCTGTGTCCCAATTTCCTGCAACTCCCCCTTCCCAAAGCCCATGAAAACCCTGCTCAGCCCTTGTTCGGGGCTCTCAGCACGGATCCACTGTGCTGCTGAAGTCTGTGAGCCCAAGCCTGAGCCCAAGCCTGTAATAATAATAAAGCCCTTTACTTTTACATGTGTGACTTGGTCTCCCCAGCAGTCCCTGGTTTTTGGGGATGATATTGAAATCTGGGCATAACATGAGCAAAAAAACAAATGAGTAACATACTTAATTACCTTCTAGCTGAAAAAAGGGACAAGGATACAAAGTAGCTGTCTTACAGACATGGCTAAGCAAGCTCAACTTCTCTCAGCAACTCTGCTAAGAAAGATTAAGTTCCTTAATTTTTTCTAAAAAACATCCATGTGAAATGGATATAGCATTTTTTGCAATTATCCAATTATGTGTGTGTAAATACATGTGTTATTGTTTTTGTGTGAATATGTATGTAATTCTGAGTATGTGTATATGTATATGTGTATGCATGTGTGTATGTGCTTCTATGTATGCCTACACATGTGAGAATGTGTACATGTGTGTGTTTATAGGGAGCACAGTCTGAAGTTCTGACTGATACATATACCTGCTTAAACATATGCATATAACAGCATTCTCTTAATTATTTTCCTAATTTGGATCAATTCACATTGAGCAAGATTAGTTCCTGACAATCTATTTGGATCATTTCACTGAAGAGTTCATTTTATTTTCTGGATAAGAAACATCTAACGGATACAGACATCTGAAGGGCTTAGACTCTATTTTTATTACAGGGCTACTGAGCTTGAATGTAATTGAATTGTGAACATACCAAACCCTGTTCAGCATAGATACTAGCTTATGAAGTAAGAATCTTAAAATGTTTCAGAAAATAATTGGTAAATTCCTGCTACTGAAAAGAAATGTATTAGCTACTTTAACTGCATGCTTTAATTGCACATTTAAATTATATAACTGGGTTATTGGGTCTCTCTATAATATTTCTGGGTTTTCTTTATTTCCAGAGATCTCAGTCTGGCTTCCACTGAGCTTGCTTATTTTCTCTGCCAGAACTTTTTACATAAGGGAGACAAGAGTAGAATTATGTGAAATGCTAGAATGGTTTATCATTGCCTTCTTACCTTCATAAAGCGGAGACTTTTGGATTGAATTTTAATAACATACTTTTTGGTGATAAAAAGGCAAAAACTTTAAAACCAAAGTGTCAAATAAATTTTGGGTAGCTTACATGTTCAAAATCTTGAAATGATTCTTTGAAGGGTTTTATATAAAATGCTATATTTGGTGTGAGTTCTTTTCAAGTACTGTTTACTCTTTGTTCACTCTAAGTTAAAATTGCTACCTCACACACAAACGTTAATCTTATAACTAACCAAAATGTAAACTAATGTGGTCATTTTACCATTTTCCTCACAGAGTTGATTGGCCTGGTTTCTTTCAAATCGACCTGATATGAAGAGCTTTCATCCTCAGAGTGAATGTCTTAAAATCTCATGAAAACAATGTAACAGTTACAGAAAATGTGTTCCGAAAGGATAAGTACATCTACGGGGTTAGCAGCCTATGTGTTAGAAGGTGGGGTGGGGACCCGTAGACTATCCCCCCAAACTGAGAAAGCACTTTGAGACCAGACAACAAAGCAGGTGGCTCCATACAGGTTACACAGAGTTTTAGTCAGGCTAACCCACTGAGAGGGGGATTAGGCAGGTGATGATCCAAGCAGCTGCTTAGCTATTCTCTACAAAGTCCAGACCTCAGTCTACAGATTTGATAGAGTGAGGGGACATGCAGTGTCATGTAGTGAGATCAAGGGATTCACACATACCTCAAAGGGTAATTGACAGCTAACCTTTCATTAGATCTTGTCACCCGACCTGTGCATCAAGAAGGGGAAAGACTGTGTTCTCTCCCACAGATTCATGAGAGCCCAAAGCAAGCCTCCCCCTGCCCCAGCCTTGGGGGGCATTTCTAAAGTATGTATATTAATCTCCTAGGGGCTCAGAACACATAACCCCAAGAGAGTTCATCGAGTGAACATGAACAAGATGGAGAGCCAAAGACTGAGTCAGAATTGTCGGCACCTTTACAATATGAAATGTATGTATTCTTGAATGAAAAAGCTTATCATGTTCAATAGCAAGAGATAAAGAAAGTCAAAAGCTCTAGATATTTTAAAGCCAAAAACAATAGAAAGACACGTTTTCAGTGCTTTAGAATACGCCATAGTTTTTCACTTTATCAAAGGATTTCACATTTTGACTAACTGTTCAAACTTAGTGAACCAACCAATATCATCTCTACTTTGTCAATGATATAGACAAATCACAGAAAGCCAGTGTCCTTAAGATACAATTGCAAACCAGGGAGATGGTATAATGTCCTCTCAAAACAAATGCCTTATATTATCACTAAGTACACACATTTCTACTGTCCAAAAGCTCCTTAAGATGACTAAATTCTAATATAGAATATTCTGAAAAATTAAAGTTTACAGTGAGTATAAATACTTTAAAATTATAAGAATTAGGACACTTTTAAAAGACTCTAAGAAAAAAACAAATAAGCATTGTATTTTTCTAAGATTTTATTTAAATTCAAATTAGTTAACATATAGTGTAGTGTTGGTTTCAAGAGTAGAATCCAGTGATTCATCACTTACATATCATCCAGTGCTCATCAAACAAGTGTCCTCCTTAATGCCCACCACACATTTAGTCCATCTCCCCATCCACCTCCCCTCCAGCAACCTTCAGTTTGTTCTCTATAATTGTCTCATGGTTTGACTCTCTCTCTGTTTTTATCTTATTTTTCCTTCCCTTCTCCTGTGTTCATGTGTTTTGTTTCTTAAATTCTACATGAGTGAAATCATAGGTATTTGTCTTTCCCTGACTTATTTCACTCGGCGTAAAACACTCTAGCTCCATCCACATCATTGTTAATGGCAAGTCCCAGAGTCGAAGGATGGATGGTGTTGGTGAAAGGGAGTGAGAGAGACTCGGCTTCTTTTTGATCACCAGGCAGGCATCTCTGCACTGACCAAACAGTCAGCTTTATTTATTGAAAACATATATGGGTACAAAACAGGAGTGGCAATTGCCTTAGACAATGATTTCTGATAAAAAAATGTTTTGCTATGTAAAAATTTCCCAGAACCTAGATTGGTAGAAGACTCATGCATAATCTTTATCAATAGTGATTGATGTAGGTGACTTAGATGCTTATCACATGGGGAAGGAAGGGATCTTTAGCCCAAATACAAGGCAATGAATGTTTTTAGCATAGCAAAAGCAAAAGTTAGTTCTTTTGTGAGCAGGGGTCAATAGCCTGTTTTCTTGAGGGGAAGGAAAACAGGTTTCTCAGGAAATGTAATATTTCCTCCTATAATCACAAAAGAAGAAACTCCTATAAGTTCCTTCCCAAGGTCTGATGCCAGTCAGCCAGGCACCTTGGTGGTCGGTGCTCAAGCAGAAATTGAGTGGGGATTGAGTGGGTGTAGATGCTGGTCACCATCTGACAGTGGGAGGCCTTGCAAACCCGCCTTACCTCAGAAATGGCTTTTAGCAGGTAAGACTCCATTCTTCTTGATGGCTAAACAATATTCCATTGTGTGTGTGTGTGTATGTGTGTGTGTGCCTGTGTGTGTGTATGTGTGTGTGTACCACATCTTCTTTATCCATTCATCAGTCTACATTATACCTTAATTAACATCATATGGCAGTCTATTAAGTTTAGAACTAGTACATTCCTACACTGGAATGCTTATTCATGGAAAAGAAAAACATCTTTAAAATATTATAAAAAATTTCTGCTTTCAAATAATGAAATACTTTCTATAGAAATGATTTTTAACTTTTTTAAAAGTGCATCATGAATTCCATTTGGACTCTTCATGTAAACCCATAACCTTACGATAAAATCAAGGTAAGGAAGTAGTAAGTTGATTAAATAAAACTGATGTTTGTTTTCCTCTCACATAGTAGTACAGATATGAAGGGTCTGAACCTGGGGCTTGACTGTGCTATTCCCAACAGGTAGCTTCTAAGACCGCTACTTTTCCCCCATTTTATAGCCTTCAGGAAGAAAAAAAGAAAATTACAGGGAGATGATCTAAAAGTTACACATCACTTTCTGCCATAGCCCATCCTCTTGATCTTAATCACATGGCCACTGAACTGAAAGAAGAATGAAAAGGAGAAGCCGTTGCTGGTGGCCCAAGATAAACTCAACAAGTTTCATCAATAAAAGGGGAAGGAGAGACTGAAAACAGGGAAGGACTATGATTATATAAAACTTCTCTTAGTTGTTCACAATCTTCAAAGATCTAATGTAAAAATCCTAACATACCAAAATTGGTCCTGTTTAATTCCTTATGTCTAACCAACTTCACCAAACTCATTGCCATTGACTTTATCATCCTGAGCTAATAATTTAACAGTAAATCTATATTTCTAGTCACTATGAATTATTTTCTTTTTAATATTAATAATCCTAACTCTTAGCAGCAGGAGTAAGAAACATTGATCAAATACAGAATTGTATGTACAGTGCTTCACTTAAGCAAATCTCCCTATATACCTGGCCACTTTCATCTAGGAGCTGACACTCTTAATAATAAAGAAGAAGCAAATAATATTCATATAAAGAATCTTTGCATAACCTCAGTAAAATAAAATAATACCCAAAGGATTCTTTTGGGTGATGTCTAAAAAGGCAGAGTCATAAAAATGAAATGCAAGATTTTACTTGAGAACTTTGAGGCCCAAATCAGGCCAGGAAACTTCAGTTTCCTTAACTAGATGATGTCCTAATTGGATCTTGTCTTTATTCTTTCAGTTAGAAAAGAAAAGAAGATGAGCTTTTGGAACTGTTTTAATGACAAGACAGTGAAAACTCAGCAAGTTGATGTGGAAAATGTTATCTTATGGGAAAAAAGTAAAGCTGGATCTACCACTTTGGTGATGATAGCAGGGCAATTAGATTAAAAAGCACTGAGAAAATTTGACAAGTAAGCTGACTCTCTTTTAATATCACAAAGTTCTTTTGACCTCCAGGCACTAAAATGATTAAGTTAAAAAGTAACGCAGTGAGAAGATAAAGCCTGCCTAAGCTACCGCGTGGCCGGCACAAGAGTGTAACATCATGGGGCTGTGAATTGGTTAGGATTCTGGATATATTAGGGGGGGTTCTTTGAAAATGACCTAAACTAGCAGCTGATAAGGAAGAACATGCTGATATTTTTTCAAAGCTCCCTACTAACCAACTAAGATGCTATAAAAAGTGTGGTAACCCCTACCAGGAAAAACCAATCTCTCCCAGCCTCGTTCATTTTTCTTTCCTGAAATACAGTCTATTTTTGAATCCTGCCATGAATAGAGTTCCCTCCTTTGGAACAGTTCAGTGCTATACAGTTCAGCATGTTCTGGCATAATACCTTTTATTCAAAAGTTTCATAATCCACTTTACAGAGGAAAGTAGATTAGGGAGATCTGCTTGGGGAGAGTGACTTTCATATGACAAGGTAAGAAGTTGCATGGGGAGCAGAACAAAGACCGAAGAGCTGGGAAGCAGAATTTGCATTAGCAAAGGGGAAGTAAATAGGGGCTCACCGCAGTCAGACAAGACAAGGATGAAAAGAAGCTGCAATGACAATTGAAGGTCAGAGGAAGACATGAAGGAAAGAAAAGATCTTAGGAAAATGTATTAAAGAACATTGTCTCACATAGGTGACTTTTAGGTGAGTCTCTGAAAGAAATCTGGGAAAGAAACAATTTCGAATGTGAAGAGACATAAATCCTTACAGGTAGGAAGGGACCATAAAAATCATCAAGTCATGAAATTTGAGAAATGAAAGGGATTTTAAGATCGGTAACTTCGTTCTCCAGATGAGAAAACTGAAGCGCACAGAGAGCGTTAGTGAAATGTCCACGGTTGCGGAGTGAGGGCCAGTTCCCTGTAAGCAAAGGCGGGTCCACTGTCTACACGTCTAATGCTTTGTCCACAACGTCACACCGCAACCACCTGTGAATGGCAAACACATTTTTCCCCAATTTGAGGAGTGCAGTTCTGCCATTTTAAACAGAGTATTCCAGAATGTGATATCTTTAAGGGCTTTCTTTACTATCAGTTTGCAAGTAGTGAAGGACTCCTACATGACAGGACTGTTAAATGATGCAAAAGATTACTATTAATTAAACAGATTTATAATCTGTTTGTGTTCAGTTTTTACGTGTCTTTCTTTGTCATACTATTCAGCTGGAGGGCCTGGGTGGCTCAGTCAGTTAAGCGTCCGACTCTAGGTTTCAGCTCAGGTCACAATCTCACTGTTTGTGATTTCAAGCCTCACATTGAGCTCCATGCTGACAGCCCAGAGTCTGCTTGGGATTCTCTCTCTCCTTCTCTGTCTCTGCCCCTTCTCTGCTCAGTCTCTCGCTCTCTCTCAAAATAAATAAATAAAGCTTAAAAATAGTATTAAGCTGAAAGTATTGTACATATGTGAACTTTCCAGAGCCAGAACATTTTGAGGCAACATCTAAATTAATGCTTTAGGTATCATGTTAGCTGAGTAAAACTCACATTGTCTCTAAGCCAGAAATTACATCGGATGTGTGGAATCACTATGTTGTACACCTGAAACTCATGTAAGATTGTGTCAAATATACTTTAATGTAAAAAAAAAATCACATTGGATGGACTTTTGCATCAAGTTTGAATTAAAGCTGAAGCTTAAACATCCTTCTCTAGAATCATTAAATGAGTTACTAACTAGTTATGAGTTAGTCAAAAACAAACTAGCAGCCCCCCAAAAAACAAAAACAAAAAAAAAAACAACAAACAAGTTCATAGCATAAACTTTGTTGAATAACAAGAATATGAAGAGGCTCAACATGATTTTTTCCCTATCATTCACCTACAAAGCTCTCCTTTCCATCAGTGTTGCTGAAAAAGAAAACTCAAAAAAAAAGTTTTAGTTTTTATTGATACCTTGCAGTCTGCCGAAAAGCAGGTCAGACTGGTCAGTAGACAGCATGGAAGAACATCTCAGGACGAGCAACTCCTTGTGGCCAGTTGTTGGCGGAGCTCAGCAGAGATGAGAGGAAACCCTAAGGGCTTGTGGTTTCTCAAAGCTGCTCACCTACTTGCAGGGAATACTGTGCAGAACAGAAACGTCCCACACACATTCACCCACAGAATAAACCCCACATCACTGCATAGGGACCTTGGTACAAAGTGTTTAACAAAATCACAGGGAGAGAAAGGCATGTGAGCCGCCATACCAAGGCTGCCAGAGCTTCCACGCCGCGCCTTCCTCCCCAGCCTCCCCTAACACACACACACAGACACACACACACACACAATAAAAGAAAGGAAAAAAGAAAAAAGCATATAGAATGCATACTTCAAACTGTAGCTCATACAAACACAAGGAGAATTCACCCACTCTCTGGGGGAACCATGGAAAAGGGGAGGACTGACTCAATGAAACATGAACCAAATAAGAAGAAATAGTATGATGGCCATGTAAATATACCTCGGTGTCTAAGTCTAAAGTTCTTTCTTATCTAGCAAGAAAGCAGGGCGCAGGATTAAAATGCAAGAGATGGTTAATGTCTGGAAAAGACAAGAGCCCCAAATAAGGGTCCTTGTCCTTATTAGGATCAGAAGGCTTACAAACACGGTGATGGACATGCACAAAGAGACAATGAAACTGTGGGCATTAACTTGGGGATGTGAGGGAAAGGGGGTCTTGAAGATATTCAGGGTTAGGGGTTTGGGTTAATAAAAAACAAAATCCTGGTGGTGGGTAGTCTGTGGAAGGTTTACAGCGGATGTGAGGCATCCCTGTTTATCTTAGCTAGACTAGAGGATAAGACAGGTAGGACATGTGACCTCAGAATTAACAAGGCACCTTTTCTTTTGTTAATCATCTCCACTCTGGGCAGCTTCACCTGCAGAGCAGTGCAGCTGTCTATAGCCCTATTTACCTGCTTACCTAACTTGGTCTTTCCTTCCTGTGAAAGAAGATTTTTGCTGTATACTAAATTGGGGGGCGTTTTCCCTCTGAGTGTTAATCTTGTAACCTCAGATACCTTCATATCAAAGGTCTTTGCCCTCCTCTCTATTCTGGGTTCCTTTGCACCTGCCCCTCTCTATGGTAAGTTCCTAATCTTGTTTACCCCAGCTCTGGTGTGAGCATCCTATGACTTTGCACTTTTTATGCCTTGTTAGCCCAGAGAATTCCTAAGCTTATTCCCCAAACCTCAGAAGAAATAAAGGGAGAACAGGAGAGGATAGTATGTAAAATATTGCCAAAAACTGAATCTGGAAGCAAATTCAGCCAAAGGAACGGTTTCTATTGCACTATTTATTATAGTCAAGTCAAATGAAGTCAAGACAATAAAAACCCCAATAATAAGACAATAAAACATAGAATT
This sequence comes from Mungos mungo, assembly GCA_004023785.1. Taxonomy (NCBI): domain Eukaryota; kingdom Metazoa; phylum Chordata; class Mammalia; order Carnivora; family Herpestidae; genus Mungos; species Mungos mungo. The sequence goes on from PISW01000789.1 coordinate 144,248, forward strand.
AGATTAAAAGATTAGATTATATAGATCTGTATTAGATCTATAGATTAGATTATAATTAAGAAATCCAATAGCAATCTGAATCAAATTACACACACAAAAAAACAATAAATTAGAAGCAACAGAGGACAGAAAACACAAAGTTGAACATTGCATATAATTAAAATGTGTTAGACACTGTAACAATTAGGAGAAAAGTATAGGTATAAAGGAATGAATAGAGAATTCAAGACAATTAGATCCTGACCCCAGTAAGACATCCAGTAAATTGAAACAAAAACTTCTTTTTCAAAACTTTAATAAGTGAATATTAATTTTTATATGAGGGGGAAACTGGAAGGCACATACACCACATTCAAAGAAAACTCCATTCAGAAAAATCAATGCCAACTTATTCTCTATTGAACCTCAGGTATGAAAAAATAATTCTGTAAGTATTCAGGCAGATGTAAAACATGTCACATACAAAAGTAAGTTGTAGGGTTAGCTTTAGACATTTCCACAGCTATGTTCTGTGTTAGAAAAACAGTATAAGAAAAGTATCTTCAGAATTCCAAGACAAAAATAAGCTTGACATTTGCCCAAGCATATAATCTCTAGAAAAGTGTCAGTCAAGTATAGAAGAAAAGTGAAAGTTTTCTCACATACAAAGGAACACGGGGACTATAGAATCCATCATCCTGCCCTTCTAAAAAATACAAAAACAAAAACAAACAAACAACTGCTTGATGATGATGTACATGCAGACAGGTGATGAATGAAACAGTCATAAAAGAGGACTAGTTCAGTACTCAGGGCTACAAAAACCAGAATAGCTACAAGCTTCTAAGAGAAAAACAAAATGGCACCACATTTTTATCCCGACAAATGTTTTCTTCGAGTTATCAAAACAATTGAAAACAATATGTAAACAAATCTCTGGGATTATAGCACCTAAGAATCCTCATTGAAAAGATATTTAATAATACTTAAAGGCATACTCCTCCTATCCTTTTCTTTTTAACCCAAGACATTTATCAAATAGTCCCCCGACTTTATACAAAGGAAGGTCACTGTCCTCTTGCAAATTCTTAAATATGAAGACACTTACCAACAAGATATTAGAATAATGTCTTAAATTGTATGGGGAGTCAAAGAAAAGAAATATACCAGTCTTGGAGACAAGCAAATGTGAGTTTCTTAAGGTTCTGTCACCTTTGAACCATGAATCACAGGGCTGAGTGAAGTGTTAATTGACTTATTACACTGGACACGTGGGCACATTTTCAGAGAGAAAAATTATCTGCAAAAACTCCAAAAGTATTCTTGGTGAACAATATATATTTTCTTATTTTATATTATTTTTTTTGTTTAACCTTATTCAAAAAATGTGTTTGCTGCTAACCCCGTCACAGGAAATTATTGAAAGGTGAAAGCTGCCGGGAGTTTCTCACATTGTGCTGAATAGGAAAAGATATTTTCTGTAATGCTCGTGGCCTTAATCTTTAGAGGTTTTCTGCAATTGCTACTGCTATCTGGGACAGTCAGAGTATAAAATCATGCATTTGTTGAGCAAATCTTCAAGTCTCTTCCTACTTCATTATTCACCAGATCAGAAAGTGTCATTCCCATCACTGAGATGGCCACAATTTTTATTTCCTCACTGAAAGCTTCATTAAGAGTATTAGTGATGCTGGGGCCCTTCGGTGGTTCAGTCAGTTGAGTGTCCAACTCGATTTCAGCTCAGATCATGATCTTGCAGTTTGTGAGATCAAGCCCTTCATGGGTTTGTGCTGACAGCGTGGAGACTGTTTGGGATACTGTCTCCCTCTCTCTTCCTCTCCCCGACTCATGCTGTTCTCTCTCTCTCAGAACAAATAAATAAACTTAAAAAAAAAAAGAGTATTAGTGATGTTTATCTATCCAAAGCTATATATTCTCTTATTCACCATCCCAAATATATTATACTTATCTAGATCATCTTAGCCTTTATAGTTACATATTTTAAGTGTGCATTTAAAATAAATGTTTTACTCTCCCATAGATATTCAAAGACTTAAAAGGAGGTATTTTCTGTAACTTCTATATTTCTCAAAGTAGGAAGTTCTATGCAAAAAGTTTCAAAAATTTAATGAGCATTTAATAAAAATGAAAATATCACAGGAACGTCAATCTCTCTCTCTCTCTCTCTCTCTCTCTCTCTCTCTCTCTCTCTCTCTCTCTCTCTCACACACACACACACACACACACACACACACACACACTCGGCAGCAAAATGAAGAATAGTATTAACTCATATGTCCTAACCATCTACCTCTGTCATTAATGGTTCATTAATTTGATTCAAAAATTTTAAGAGAACGAGCACAAAATAATACAATTGAAGTCCCTTGGTTGGTATTCCGTTCCTACACTATCCCCCTCCCTTTCCTTTCTTGTTTAGAGGTTATTACCCTTTACTTGGAATAATTCAGAGAATGTTCCTCACTGTCTCACGGTCTCACGCAGTCCCCAGAGGGATTGTGTTCCTGAGTCCATGGTAATAAATAGTTTGACTAGATTTTTATTTTGTTTTTGATATCCTTTGTTTCCAAAAAAACCCTTTGGGGATGTTTTTTGGCTCAGTTTGTCAGTATTCTTTCTGGTTTATTTATTTATTTGTTTTAATCTTTTAATTTTTATTTATTTTTGAGAGAAAAAGAGAGTGTGCGCAAGGGAGGGGGAGAAAGAGAGACACAGAATCTGAAGCAGGCCCCAGGCTCTGAGCCGTCAGCACAGAGCCCAATGCGGGGCTCGAACCCACAAACCAGAGATCCTGACCTGAGCTGAAGTTGGGCACTTAACCAACTGAGCCACCCAGGAGCCCCTGTTTATTTATTTTTCAAAACTTTCAGCACCCTATTATCAGAAAGACATGTTTCTACATTTCGTTCAAAATTTTTTCTATACTTTTTATGTATATGTGATCCACCTGGAATTTATTTTTCTTTATAGTGTGAGATAAGGATCTAATTTTATTTATCCTGAGAGGGATAAACAACCAACCCGGCATCAATTACTGAACAGAGTAGACGTCCTTTCCTCACCTATTACTAGTAACTATCTTTTTGATCCATGGCGTTTCCATATGGAATGTTCGTGGGCTCTTCTGTTCCACTGAGATGTTTCTCTACTTCTGGACCAATATCACACACTCTGTATTATTATAACTTTGTAATAAGTTTTATCATCTTGTAGGGTACATTCCATTTTATTTTAGTAATTGTTTAAATTTTAAGACATATGATTTCTTCTTTTTCACATTAACCTGTTTGTTCCATTTTAGTCTTTCCTTCCTAAATTATTGTCTCCTTTAAAGAAAGCTATTCACCAACTCATTTATGTGAACATATTAAGTGTAATCACTTAAAGCATATAATTTGGGAATAGTTTATAATATTAATGCTGATTTCATTTCTGAACCCAAGTATATAATTTTTGGTGTTCAATCTTACATTTAATATATTTTACCCTGTGGTTGGAGCAGAGTGTATGAATTCATTGTGCTCTTGTCTCTTATATAATAAAGTCCAAAGAAATATAACAATGTTCTACCTGATTTTCTGAAAAGCAATTGCATCTGCATCAGCTGTATATAATGCAGAAAACAGCAATTTCACTTCCTACTTCTTGGCTTCCTGGATTCAGGGGTCCCTCTTCAAACTCCAATTTTATTGAAGGGTCTGGCCTATTAGAATCATCTCCTGGAGTATAAGTAAAATGAACCTCTCCCAACTCTATCAGTAGTATCTCCTACTTCATGCCTATTTGAAAGGGTGTAACAATATAGTTAGTATTAATTTAGTTAAATTAAAAGAAAAATGTATTCCATGACATGTATTTGCTTATATCTTAACTTTTTATCAGCAAGGATTTCAGAGTACAACATACAATTCTCTTCTTTCAAGAGTAAAGAAGAAGAAAGAAAAGAGGTTAATGCTTATTGGAGCCAATTATAAAACCACAATTCAGTGCCCAAGGCCTCTGATCCAGGATGTCCTTATCTCTGGCCAGCTTCACCTGCCAGAACAGGAGGCAAACTGCTTAACTTCCAAATAAATTTGGGTTTTATTTATTAATTTTTAATTTTAGATGTATTGTTTAATCAAAATGTAGAAGTGTCAGTGATAAGCTGTTCTTTAATTATCAGAAAACCATCTTGATTTTCATATAAAGCAAAGGGCTATGGTTGACCTGTTCTCTAACTGTTCTGTTGTTATAATTAGCATGTTTAAAAAGATAAAGTTCAGGACAAGTGAGCAATGCCTTCCCCACCCAGAATATGTCCTTAAAGTAGAAACAGATGTTTTGTTTTTTTCTCTTTCAGCAGCTACTGTCTTTCATTCATTGGTAACCAGAGGAGGCCATAAAAAGTAGCCATGTGATGCCTTGTTAAAACAGACTTTCTTTTAAGTTAAATCAATACTACCTTACATTGCATAACTTCACATGGGTAATATAACAAAGATTATAAAATATGTGATTATTTCAATAAGAAATATGCATACACACACACACAGAGGAGGAGGGAGGGCGAGAGACAGAGATGTTCCTATTAATATATATGTTGGGTTTAACATATACCTGTACATAAAAGTTATTTTTAGAATCTCTACGCCTACACAGAACAGGAGGACAAGAGATACGCCTTAATAAGGACGTGAGTCAGAGGGTAAAAAGTTGATCTGTTAGAAACTCTCCACAAATATCAGCTGCGTGGGCCTATTTACTAATTGGCCGGATGCGGATTTCCTATTTATCCTAATAGTTCTAGAAATGATAAAGTGCCGTTTTTGTTTATGACATGCACTTAATTTCAATCACCTCAACAAATGGCCTGTTCAGGTGATTAACATTTATAACTCTGCCCATATCTTTACTCATTAACATCTTCTTAAAGATTAACCACCCTGTTTATGCTACTCAACGTATAGAGGCATAATGTTCCTAAAGGGACATGCACGACTCATTTACATCGACCAGTAACACTAAGGTAGACTTATGTCGTTGCCTTACAAATCTTTGACAACTTGAGACGTCTTGCTCTTCCGTTGGTGTAGGGGTTTATTATTATTTTTTCCCCCACAGGTCTTAGGCTGGCATACTTTCAAAAGCCAAAATGGTGTCAAAAAGAAGGACACCTTCCAGGCACCATTCTCTCAGCACCTATGAGGTCCTGTTTGCAGCTCTCTTTGCCTTATTGGTGGCGCTCTGTGCTGGATTAATCGCAGTGTCCTGGCTGGCAATCGAGGGATCAGAAAGAGGTAAGCCCTGCGGCTTTGGCTGAGGAAGAGGCTCTAGAGGAATGTGCCCACGTTAATCTCGGTTATCCTGCCAGGATGTTTTATCCGTTTCTGTGCTTTCATGCCAAGATACCTGTGTCGCATTCAGATGCTTTCTGTAGTTCACTTCACAGAGTATTAGAAAATCAGCTGGTTTCGAATTTGGAATTTAATTCAGAATTAAAGCATGAGCCTAAGTTTTTAAAAAATAAAACATGTTAAGTAAGGTTTTTTGTTTTTGTTTTTTTTGTTTTCTTTAGTTTTAACATGTAACAAAGTTAATTTCATAGTCCAGGTTTCTTCTGAGGGAATTTAAATAATAAATATATAAAAGCATTGTTAACCTCTAAAATCAGGAAGTAAGCAAGGTTAAAGGAAACATATTGTTTATTTCTAGGGAATAACATATTCATTTTCTCATTAGTTCAACAATTTGCATTGCAACTATATAAGGGAACTTAGATATAATTGTAGACTTAGAAAGGTCTTAAGCTGCCTGAATAACAATTTGCAATAACTAGATATAGAGAAAGATAACTATTATTTACAGCTAAATTATCTACACCATCAGCTTTTCAAAGATCTCCAAATATATTCTCTTGTTACAACAAATCTATAAGTTAGTTGTCACCCTTATTTTAGAGGTAAGGAATCAGAGACAAAATAATTTAAGTAATTTGTTTAAATTTATATCAGTACTTTATAGTTTTAAAAAATAATTTCATTATAATTCAATTTAAATACTATATACAAGGGATGTATTTTAAAAAGAAAGAAGATTGGGGATATTGTATATAGAGGTTCACTCAGACTTTTAGAAAAGTGGCTGCTTGGTCTTACTTAAATGCTACAAGTAAGTGGAAGAATGTGTGATCATTTGAGAGTCCACTGGAATCTTGATGCTCAATGAAGGGACAAAAGTTATTTTACAAGTAAACCAAAAATAAATATTTATAAATGTTAATGAGATTTAATAGAACAACTGAATATAAAAAATGAGTTGAGTTACATCTACAATAGAACAATAGAAGACATAGACATGCTACTTTTAATGCATTGCTTTACTTTTTATTAGAAATCATTTTAGACTTACAAAAAGATTACAAAAATTGCAGGGTTCTTGTATAACCTTCACCTATCTTCAACTAATGTCAGTATCTTGTATATTCATGGTACAATTGCTACAATCAAGAAATTAACATTATTGTATCAACCACACATTTTTATTCAAATTTTACCAGTTTTCCCACTAATGTCCTTTACTGCTGAGGATCCAAACCAGATCCTACACAAGATTTAGTTATTATGTTTTCTCAATCTCCTCCAATGCAAAGTTCCTCAGTCTTTCTTTGTCTTTCACACTTAAGTATGGAAATATAAATGTAATTCTGAGTTTTTGAAAACAAATGAAATAGCATAAATGATAATATATTCCACCATTTATGCAATGATAACTGTGGAGACTGAATGCAACTTTATTGCTTATTTCTAATGTTCTTTCTGGTCTGAGAAACGTGGTGTCAATGTATGATAGATCCTGGGTTCTAAAGTATGTCAATCAATGTCCAAATTCCAAATCTGTCACTTATGACCTTTATTCACCTTGGGAAATTTTCACAATAAATCTTAGCTCCAATTTCCCCATCTGGGAAGAGGAGAAATAGCATCTTCTCACACCATAATGTGAGAATTATAGATTATTATTATTATTTCATTTACTAATAATTTTATTTTAACTTACTATCTTTCCACCTACATTTTTTATTGTATTGAGATAATATACTTTCTGCAGTATTTTTAATAACTTCTCCAATAAAAACAGTCACCATCTCACGGCAAAAGGTCATACATGCCAACTTAATAATTACTAGAATAAAAAAAGTAGTTTCACATCTATCTTTCAAAGTAACACATACACTGAAACCTTCACAGCAATCCACATGTAGAAAACCAACAGTGTCCCTGGATGCTGGGTGTTCAAGAAGTATCTGAAAGCAACTACAAAACTTCTAAAACTTTTAATGGTCCATTTCTCACCATGAGTCCCTGGATCAGTTCCCCAAATTGGAGAAAGTTTATCCCTTATCTTCCAACAGGAATCTCAGTAGTTTAAAAAAACAAAACAAAACAAAAAAACCCAAAAACACTTGGAAGCTTGGACTGTGGGTTAGATTTCAAATAAAAGGAAAAAATGGTAGGATAAAGAAGTTTATTTTTAATCTTATAAAACAACCATATAAATTTTTTAAAAATCACTTAATTATGGAAGATGAAGTCTACAAAGAAAAATCAAGAACTACCACTCCAACACAAGAAGCAAGAACTTTAGGTCTGAGTATCAACCAGAATGTGTGAGCATATTCTCTCTTATTCATATCTCATATTGTTGGATTATATTTCTTATTAATTCATTTAGATGCAGTGTTTGGAAAAAGTTACAAAACCAGAGGGACATTGAAAATAACAGCTGGAGCTACGTATAATCCTAATTTGCAAGACAAACTCTCAGTGGATTTCAAAGTTCTTGCTTTTGACCTTCAGCAAATGGTAGGAGACTATCTTTTTCAGCTGATTTAAAATTTCAAAACATAGTTTCACTAACTACTTGACAAAAGATACATAGATCCCATTTTCTTACTTTGAGAAAATTAGTAACTAAATGTAATGTGCCCAGGATGTTTAAATATATGAGTCCTATTACCATACTGATGGAAACTGCCTGTGATCCAATTCTAAGCAGAAAAAAAGATCAATTGGTTTGAAATGTTTGATAAAAGTTTAAATCTAAAATATACTGTTTTTTAAACTCTTTTTTTAGATAGATGATGTCTTTCAATCAAGTAATCTGAAAAATGAATATAAAAACTCAAGAATTTTAAGATTTGAGTAAGTACAGCTCCAAAATTTTTTGTTGCTAGAAAGAAAGCCCAGAATCACAAAATAGTAATTTTTAAAAACTAATATTTGGTCATTGTAAAACAAGGTGACCCACTGTCAGGAGAAAAGGGAACATTTAAAATTTCAATATTTTCTAAGGATTTTGTGGGAAAAGTGGCATAGCATAAACTTTCATAAATAGTAGCAAATAACTCTGGATAATATTTCTTCTGTAAACATGTTTCTTTCTCAAGTAAAAATGAAAGGACACAGGTCTGAACCAAACTGACTCCATGACAGGCTTTAAGTTTCCCCTCTGACCCTAAAGGCCTAAGTTTCAGTTTCCCTGAAACTATCAGGCAGGTACACATTGCCCAAGGCAGGAGAGACCACCCTTGTAACACCCAATCAGAAAAGGCCAGCTAACACCCCCCCTCCACATTCCTAAGCATGAGGCCTGGAGATGCGAACCATAGTTACCTGTTGTTTAATACTAGATTAACCAGTTACTCACCCCCCCGTGGGGGTCCTGCATCCACTCTGTAATTGGTTATTTTCAAAGAAACTCTAAATATTGTGATTGGGTCCCGCCAAAAGTAACGAACACTCTAAGCAATGTGTATGGTTAAAGTTGCTGCCTATGTTGTTATGCAATAATGATTGGATCACTGTACCTATGTCACAATTTTCTTGTAACTCCCCCTTCCCAAACCCCATAAAAACCCTGCTCAGCCTTGTTCGGGGGTCTCAGCACGGATCCACTGCATTGGTGAAGTCTGTGAGCCCGAGCTTAAGCCCATAATAATAAATGCCCTTTGCTTTCGCATGCGTGACTCGTTCTCCCTGGTGGTCTCTGGTTTTGGGGGACGATATTGCGATCTGGGTATAACAAAATCTTGAAGAGACACATGGATTGGGCTGAGGTTGACTGTATGCAGGTGCAGAGAGAGTGTTTGATTTGCTCTGAACATGTGAAAAAAAGCTCCCATATCACATTCCATTTACACTGAAAGTCACAAAGAGAAGACAATCACTGTGGCACACAGAAAGCAAAAGGGGACAATGCAAAGTCACTACCAATAAAATGTGAATATTCATAAATTTTACTTTTATTAATTTATCATTTACTAGACATATGTCATGTATTGTACTGACTAATGTTACTAATCATGACATGGCAAGTTGTATATACAGTTAGTAGAATAGAAATGCAGGAGAAAGGAAGATTTTAAATGAGGTAGTCTCCTTTGCTTGTCTGCTTTGGGTGGAATCCCCACAGCCTCAGTAGGAAATTCATGGTCATCCAACAAAAGACAGCAATTCACACTGCTTAAAATAGATTCCATTATATAAGGATATCTGATAAAAATTAGGAATCCATTCTCAATGTTGCTGTGAACATCATTGTTACTGAGGTGTTTTACTTGTTTCTTTATAATTTCAGTTGCTAGAAAATGATTTCTTCTTCTCAATCACATCTTTATTTCTTTGGCTCTCACCCACTGATCCTGATGCTAGTTCTTAAGTTTTTACAGAATAAATGTATCTCTATCTTTACATCTCAGTCTTGCAAATACCTGAAGATTGTTTCTAGTGTTATCATTTTAAATGTGGATAGGTACTTTCTGGGTTTTGTCTAAGAAAAGCACTCTGACCCTCTATTTTCCTTTCCCCACTCTGTGAAGACTTCTGTACTAGCCCTACCACATCACCTGTGCACCTGCAAAAGTATCCTGCTTTCTCTCTTTTGTATGCTTTTTCACTGTCTGGACCTGCATTTCCCTTAGTGTATATTACATCCATCCTTACAAGCCGTTAAGAACCAGTCCATGCATCTCCCACAGGGATGCTCACCTGACACTCTCACCCCAGACAGGTATGTCCCTGACCTGCTCACTTAGCATCTTGTATCTACAAATAAAGTAACAATCTTCATATTATAATTTAATTACTAATTTATCTCCTTTGTTAGACAATGAGCTCCATCAGAGTGAAGAATATCTTTGATATCTGTGTTTCCAGAAACTAGTTGATGTCTGTCTCAGAGGATGTGTTTTACAAAGTCCTAGAAAATAAACCATTTCCTTGCCACCTGATGTTGATACACTGAGTACTATGTTAGGGGCTGCAAGTTTTCTTTAGTTCTTGTCCTACAGATATAAAAATAACTATACTCTGACTAGGGCGTTAACTCTTTATTAGAATAGAACTTTAATTAAAAAAAATTCTAAACTAGCTCTCTGGAAGCACAAGAGTGTTAAACATTCAAGAACCCCTCGGGTTAGAAAGGAGGGTCGTGGAAGGTTTTGTCTGATAAGCATGAGACAAGACTACTTCAGGAGAGGAGAAAAGGGAAGCAACTTCTGTTACAGAAGAAGAATTGATTGTTCCATATTAGTGATATTTTCTGCTGTCCGTGAGTTCCCAACAATATGTTGAGACAACTGGAAGGTGTTGAATAAAAGCCTAGGAGTCTGACATTTAACCTTTTTCAAATGGAAGCCGTAAGGGACTCTAGGTCAGTGGAGAAATTCAATGAATCTAACTGTACAGTAAGTCTCATCCCCTACCTCAGATCAAGTACAACTGAGTCAGAGAGTCTGGTGACAAAGATACTAGGTAAAAGAATTCTTAATTCCTAATGACCAAATAGGGCAAGGAAGTTCAAGTCAAGTCATTTAGAAAAGCAATGACAAGATCAAATGAAGATTATACTCAGGGCCTTGTCATTTCTTGTTGGAACAAAACTACTCCTATCAGTGGAAGTCACAATGAAAACAACAATAATAAAAAAAAGTTTTAAAATCTCTTTTGCTCTTTCTTTCCTTTCCTCTTTTCATCTATTTATCTACCTATACTTATTCTTTATCAAATTGTATATTCATGACATCTTAGTCCCAGTGGCCAAACAACCCTACACCCATCTACAGTCTTCATTCCTGCCCACGATACAGAGTCTTCTACTCTTGTTTTCCAGGACTTATTATCAGCAAGAGCCTCTTTCATGGGCTCAGTATCAGGACTGGAGGGAGACACGTGGACTCTTAGGAAAGGCTTTTGTTTGTATGTTTGTTTGGTTTAGGTTTTTGTTGTTGTTTGTCTTTCTCAAAGGAGTATTTTTATAATATTTATTCAATATTCTGTGATAATAAAAACATGCATGCAAGTTTTTTCCCACTTTAAGCAATTTGTCTATTTTGGAGTATGTGGATCCAATTTCTCCCTTCCAGTTTTGTAGAACATTGATTGTGGATCTGTGCATTAAAGCATTAATTCAGATTTTTTCAAATATTTTAGCATTCCTTAAGGAGAGTTATCCCAGGTACTTGCCTCTCCTTTTTTTTTTAATTTTTAAAATGTTTATTTATTTTGAGAGACAGAGCAAGATAGAGCATGAGTGGGGAGGGGCAGAGAAAGAGGGAGGCACAGAATCTGAAGCAGGCTCCAGGCTCTGAGCTATCAGCACAGAGCCCAACACAGGCAGGGCTCAAACCCACAGAGTGTGAGATCATGACCTGAGCCGAAGTCTGATGCTTAACTGACTGGGCCTCCCAGGTGCCCCACTTGCCTCTCCTTATAGTAGGCTCTGCCCAGTGAAATCCATACAAAGCACAGATTCCATTGCAAAGTGTATTAGGATAGTTTTGCTACTGGAAGTCTTCATATCTACATGTCTACTGTGTGCTAGATCACTTTATTTTTAATAGATGAGGAAAAATTGCTGAATATAGTCTTTTATATATAGGCCTGGTAGATTATTAAAACCCCATTTATCAAATCCAGAGTTTTCTTTGATATTTAATAAGTAATTTTTTACTTCTCTAGAAAGAAAAATCACTATACTGGAAACTGTAAATTATTTGGGCTGAGGAATTCTTTCTTTCTCGTCCTCCATAGCTACCTAGAAGACCAACGTAGTACCTAAACCTTGCTATGTATTTTATAATGATTCACAAATAATACACTGTATCAGTGTAGAGATACTTTCACCCACTTGTACCTGAACTACTTTTTAATCAGAAGTAAATTTTTGAAAATGCAATGCAAAAGAATTTCATGAAAATGTCTGTAAGATAAATTATAGGTCAGTTCGTTGGACAACTGAGAAGAGAAAGATAGGAAAAGGAATTCAGGAGCAAGAAAGAAAGCAACTAGCAAACATTTAAATTTACTTTAAATAATCATTTATAAAATGATATGCTCTACTCAGAATAAAGCAGCAGACGCCTAATTAGCTATAAATTATTTTAATTTTAAGCTCCAATTGATAAAATGTGCACCAGACATAACTGAATTCCCAACTAACCCTATCCACAACAATACCTTAAAATACCTTTTTTCCCTTTTCTTACTGGTCTCAATTTAACTCACATTATATTCACGTATATGTGGTCACATTATAGCACTCAGAAAACTAAACTTAGTCATCCAGGCATCTTTCTTTCCTTTTAAAAATATTCCTTAATACCAGGGCTCCTGATTTCAGCTCAACTCATGACCTCATGATTAGTGAGTTCAAGTCCCACCTTGGGCTCTCTGCTGTCAGCACAGAGCCTGCTTTGGGATTCTCTCTCTCTGCCCCTCCCTCGCTTACACATGTTTTTTCTCTAAATAAATTAACATTAAAATATATATGTTACTTAATATCAGCCCCTGCTCCTCTATTAAACTGTGTGTGTGTGTGTGTGTGTGTGTGTGGCCACTCTGCAGGTTTGCTCTCCTCTGGGAACACTGATGTTTTCTGCTCCGTGGAAAGTGCTTTGACTCAGAGACCATTTAGCAGTCGAGTCTTTTAATAAAGTGCTGTTTACCCTTTGTGGCAATATGCAGCTTATTTTGCCCTTTGAGCACAGATGAGTCACAAAGTCAGGAAAGGAAAGGCTTTTGTTTACTCAGCAACCTTAGAGGTTATCGATATCATTAAGAAAATAAGAGATAAGGAACATTTTGATTTATTGCACACAGGCTCTCTGTACAGTGATGAGATTTATCTGCCTCACAAAAAAAAAAGCTCAGATATTCCACTGGAATAAGTACTTTGAAATGAAAATGGCCATTGTTACGTTGTCATTTTTGTAGTTTTTTAAAGGAAAAATTCTCACTTACCTTAATAAATAAAATCCATCTCGCAGCAGTGATAGAGATCAGTATCAAACCAATCAAATCACAGCTTTAGCTTTCTCATTAAGTGAAATCAAGTGTTTATTATATTTTCTAGATTTCGAAATATATGTCTCTTATCTCAACATTTGCACTGAATAAGAAAAGAAATTTTAAAAAACACAACTGTATGGGATCTATGTTAACTAACTAGAATTAAAATAAAAAGCTTTAAAAAAAAAAAAAGGAAGAAAGGGGCACCTGGGTGGCTCAGTCGGTTAAGCTTCCGACTTTGGCTCAGGTCATGATCTCATGGTTCGTGGGTTCCAGCCCCACGTTGGGTTCTGTGCTGACAGCTAGCTCAGAGCCTGGAGCCTGCCTCAGATTCTTTGTCTCCCTCTCTCTCTGGCCCTCCCCTGATCGCACTTTCCCTCTCTCTCTCAACAATAAATAAAAAGGATTAAAAAATAATTTTAAAAAGGAAGAAATTTGTAAAAATAAATAAATATAGATATACAATATGTAACTCTTGTTCTACCAAAGTATAAATAATTAAATAAAATGTATAATTTGCAACTAAGAAAATACATCTTTCATACAAAATGAGAATAAACTACTCCAGTTATTTTCAACGCAATGAAAGAAAATTCCACTCTTGTATTTTCTCTACCCAAAACGCCTTAGCTCTTCATTCTCTAACTCAAATTTTTAAAAAGGCAAGTATTCGGCCAAATTAAACGTGAGAATTTACATAGAGAAACAACTCAGATATAGGGGCGCCTGGGTGGCTTGGTCAGTTAGGCATCCAACTCTTGATTTTGGCTCAGGTCGTGATCTCATGGATCAAGGGTTCAAACCCCACCCATCGGTTTCCGTGCTGATAGCACCCAGTGAGCTTGGGATTCTTTCTCTCCCTTTCTCTCTGCCCCTCTCCCACCCATGCATGCTCACTCTTTCATTCTCTTTCTGTCTCTCAAAATAAACTTTTTCTTAAAAAAGAAATAGCTCAGATTTAATCAGAATTGAATTAAAGTATTAGAATTATCTACCGGGCAATCAACGATAAGTTTAAAATATATATGTGAAGATCAAGAAATGTATTTAATCCTGTCCATATTTAATCCTGTCCGTTTAACAAAGAGGGGCGGTGGGGGGGGAGGGGCAAAGGGCAGCTAAGGAGGGAAATGAGAAGGAGGAGGAGGAAGTGGAAGAGGAGGAGAGTAGAGGGATGGGGTGGGAAGGAAGTGGGACAGGGAGGAGACTGTCAGAGGAGGAAGAAGGGGAGAGGCAGAGGGTGGGAGAGCCTTCTCATTTACAAAATATGGTTGCTATGATGAAATAAAGTTAAATATTCTGACTTTTAAAAATAATTTATTTAGTAGAGGTGAAGTGTGAAGGAAGAGAAAAAAGAAGATTCTATCTCCTGAAATTATGGTGGGAAAAAAATATCTATCCCTTCTTCCCCAAAACCCAACTTCTATTTTCCTCATCTATTTGAATATAAAAATCTAGTAACAATACAAAATGAAAACCTGGACCCGACATCTAAGTAAATGTACTGCATTGTCTTTCCTCTTAATGAATGGTCACTATGGGACTATTTGTATGGGAATACAACTATATATGCAGAGGGACTATTGTATGGGAATGGGAGCTCTATAAAAGCGCATATGTAAACAGAGACTCTGGACTTCATCCCGATCTCTGATAGTAATAAGCTGTGAAACTCTGGGCAAAGTTACCTGCATTAGTCCAAGCCTCAATCTCCTTGTTGCTAAAATAGGTACAAAAACAGAGTAATCCCTCTTTTCTGAAGCCTCTGTTTAAATAAAATGGAAGCTGTATGCCGATTAATTTTTTTTAATTTATTTAAATTAAACTTTGTTAACATACAGTGTAACATTGGTTTCAGGTGTCGAATCTAGCAAATTCATCAGTTATATATGACACCCAGTGCTTAGCCCAACAAATGCCCTTCTTAATGCCCATCACCCATTTAGCCCATCCCCCACCCAACACACCTCTAGCAACCCTCAATTTCCTCTCTGTATTTGAGAATCTCTTATGGTTTGCCTCCCTCTCTGTTTTTATCTTATTTTTCCTTCCCTGCCCCTATGTTCACCTGATTTGGTTCTTAAATTCCACATTTGAGTGAAATCAGATGATATTTATCTTGCTCTGACTGACATTTCATTTAGCACAATACACTCTATTCCCACCCATGTTGCTGCAAATGGCAAGATCTCATTCTTTTTGATTGCTGAGTAATATTCCATTGCAAATATATATCACATTTTTTATCCATTCATCTGTCAATGGACATTTGGGATTTTTCCATACTTCGGCTATTGTCAAAAGGGCTATGATAAACATTGGGCTGCATGTGCCCCTTCAAATCAGTACTCCTGTATCCTTTGGATAAATACCTAGTCATGCAGTTGCTAGATAGTTTAGTTTGATTTTTAATTTTTTGAGAAACCTCCACACTGTTTTCCAGAGTGGACGAACCAGTTTACATTCCCACCAATAGTGAAAGTCTTCTCTTTTCTCCACATTCTCACTAACATCTGTTATTTCTTGAGTTGTTGATTTTAGCCATTCTGACAGGTGTGAGGTTGTATCTCATTGTGGTTTTGACTCGTATTTCTCTGATGATGAGTGATGTTGAGCATCTTCTCATGTGTCTGTTAGCCATCTAGATGTCTTCTTTGGAAAACTGTCTAGTCATGTCTTTCTATTTCTTCACTGTATTATTTGTTTTATGGGTGTTGAGTTTAATAGATTTTGGATACTAACTCTTTTTCTGATGTCACTTGCAAATATCTTCTCCTATTCTGTTCGTTGCCTTTTAGTTTTGTTTATTGTTTCCTTTGCCATGCAGAAGTTTTTTAACTTGATGAGGTCCCAATAGTTCGTTTTTGCTTTATTTCCCTTGCCTCCAGGGATGTGTCTAGTAAGAAGTTGCTGTGGCTAAACTCAAAGAGGTTGCTGCCTGTTTTCTTCTCTAGGATTCTGATGGTTTCCTGCCTCATGTTTAGGTCTTTCATCCATTTTGAATTTGTTTTTGTGTATGGTGTAAAAAAGTGGCCCAGGTTCATTCTTCTGCATGTTGCTGTCCAGTTTTTCCAACACTATTTGCTGAAGAGACTGTCTGTTTTCCATTGGATACTCTTCTGGTTTGTAGAAGATTAGTTGAATATATGTTTGTGGGACCATTTCTGAGTTCTTCATTCTGTTCCATTGATCTCTGTGTCTGTTTTTGTGCCAGTACCATACTGCCTGGATGATTACAGCTTTGTAGTACAGGCTAAAGTCTGGAATGATGCCTCAATGCTTTGGTTTTCATTTCCACTATTACTTTGACTTCAGGGTCTTTTGTGGTTCCATATGAATTTTAAGATTATTTATTCTAACTCTGTGAAGAATGCTGGTGTTATTTTCATAAGGATGGCACCGAATGTGTCTATTGCCTTGGTTAATATTGACATTTTAACAATATTTGTTCAATCCATAAGCGCAGAATGTTTTCCATTTCTTTGTGCCTTTTTAAAATTTCTTTCATAAGCTTTCTATATTTTTCAGAGTACAGATATTTTACCTTTTTGGTTAAGTTTATTCCTATGTATTTTATGGGTTTTGCTGCAATTGCAAATGGGATAGATTTTCTCTTTCTGCTGCTTCATTATTGGTATATAGAAATGCAACCAATTTCTGTACAATGGTTTCATATCCTGTAACTTTTCTGAATTCACACATCAGTTCTAGAAGTTTTTTGGTGGAGTCTTTCTTGCTTTCCACTTAGCATATCGTGTCATCTGCAAAGAGTGAAAATTTTACTTCTTAGCCAGTTTGTGTATCATTTATTTCTTTTTGTTGTCTGATTGCTGAGGTGAGTTCTGCCCATACTATACTATGTTGAACAACAGTGGTAAGAATGGACATCCCTGTCATGTTTCTGATCTCAGGGCAATGGCTCTCAGTTTTTCCCCATTGAGGATGATATTACGTTGTGGGCCCTTCAAAAATGGCCTTTATGATGTTGACATATGTTCCTTCTATCACTACTTTCCTGAGGGTTTCTATCAAGAAAGGATGTTGTATTTTGTCAAATGTTCTTTCTAGGTCTAGTGAGAGGATAATATTGTTCTTATCCTTTCTTTTATTAATGTGGTGTATCACACGGATTGATTTGCAAATATTGAACCAGCCCTGAAGCCCAGGAGTAAATCCCACCTAATCATGGTGAATAATTCTTTGGCCAGTTA